>CAEFZX010002408.1:0-10479 GCA_903066825.1 Alfaro cultratus | reverse complement strand
ATAAATAAAATAAACATAATAAATATAATAAACATAATAAATATAATAAATAAAATAAACATAATAAATATAATAAATATAATAAACATAATAAATATAATAAATATAATAAAAATAATAAATATAATAAATAAAATAAACATAATAAATATAATAAATAAAATAAACATAATAAACATAATAAACATAATAAATGTAATAAACATGCTGTGATTAAAGCTGAGCTCAAATAAACAACGGGGGAAAAACTTTTCAACCTGGGAGAAAATTTCTGGAAATAATAATGAAGAAATTCATCAAATTTACATTTTTATGAATAACTCAATAATTAAAAGGAGGATTATTAATTTTAGAGGGAATAAACTGGAATATTTCAGTTCAACTCCAGATATTTTACTGATCCTAAAGGGAAAATAAATGTAATTTTAACTGATTAATTTAATTTATTTAGAGTTACATTTTATAATTCATTTTGATTTACAAGACATAATAAATCAATAATATTATAAAACAGAGAACTGATGGATGTCTGACAGGACTTGTGATTGTTTTAAGGAATTAATGATGATTTTAATTCTGATTCATGAAACATTTCAAAGTTTTGCTCTTTTTCATCTTTTAACTCTGATATGTTCACCAGCAGGTGGCGCCTCAGAGTCATGCAACCAGACCTGATCAATAATCTATAAATCAATAATAAATCTAGTGACCATCAGAGTCTGAACTGACGGCTTTTCCCTGCGGTCCCTGAACGCAGCAGCAATGTTTACCCGCTGTTACTAGGCAACAGCGGCGTCAGTCCAACCGGAGGACTTGAAGAAAGGAAACGCGGTTCCGATGACCACAGCAGTGATGGACCCGAACCGGGCCCCGGTGGCGTTCGGCCGCCGCGCCATCCCGCAGCTGTTCGAGCAGCTGGAGGTCCAAGACCCCGCCCACAAGGTGCGCGCTCTGACGTCACTCTGCGACCTGGTCCACGAGCCGGAGCGGCTGTACCAGACCGTGAACGGAGGTGAGCGGGCCGAACCGGAACCGGGGCTGAGGCAGGATGGTGCGTTCACGGTCTGGCCTGATTGTCCTGTGCTGCAGGTTTCCTGAAGCAGCTGCAGGTTCTGCTGCAGGACGAGGATGCTGCAGTCCGGAGCAAAACCTGCGAGCTGCTGCACCTGGTCATGAACCACAGCATCGGCAGGTAGGGGTCAGAGGTCAAAGGTCCCGCAGGACCAGCCGCAGGGCCTGGAGACGAAACATGAACAAATATAAAGTTATGAACAAAATCTGGTTTGAAAGAGGAAAATGGAACAAAATCCCAAGAAACCAAACATAAAACTTCTTTAATAACTTCTTTAATAACAGAAGAAGAAAGTTTGAGATTTTTCTGTTTCTGGGATAAAATGATCAACATGAAACTGTAAAAATGTTTTTATTTATCTGTAAATATTCATGTTTATTCGTCGTTCAGTGAAATAATTTACTGGGTTATGAAAACTGTTTCAACATTTTGACAAGGACAGAATAAAAGTTTACATTTAAAAAATGAAACTTTGAACAAAAACATTTAGAGGAAATGTTTTTGTTTTTTTCCACATTTTATTTATTTTCAATTATCTTTTAAATTATTTTTAAAACATTGGGGGGAAAAAACCATCTCCAAAAAGTCTGAAAAAAATATTAAAACAAACAAAAAAAGCAAGATTTTTATTTTTTATTTTTTTTAAAAAATAATTTGAATCTTAAATAAAAGCAAATTGACACAAAATAATTTTAATTTCTGCACAAACGTTTTAGTTTCTCTCAAAACAACTTTAGTTTCTTAAGTTTTACAGTAAAATGTGATTTCTCAAAGATGATGAGAGAATTAAAATGTTTGTGGAACGAAATTCGAACTCGGATCAAGACGCCAAAAACACAAACAAACAAATAAACAAACAAACAAGCAAACAAACAAACAAACAAACAAACAAATAAACAAATAAACAAATAAACAAATAAATGACAGGATGAGCAGTTTGAGGCAGAAATGTTTTAGAGGTTTGTTGTTGCTGTAACTGGGTTGGCCAGCAGGGGGCGCCTCCATCCTCCGTGTGATTGAGCCGTTTGTTCCTCAGGACGGCTCTGCTGGAATCCTCCCTCCTCCCTCCGCTCTCCGACCTGATGGACGACCCGTCGCCCTCCTGCAGGACAAACGCCCACCGGGTGATGAGCGGCCTGGCTGAGCTGCCTGCAGGTAAACCAACGCTGCAGCACCAAGACTGCAGCACCAAGACTGCAGCACCAACGCTGCTAAACCCTCACTGACAGCATCTGTCTCTCTGTCTGTCCTCCTGCCTGTCTCTCTGCCTGTCTCTCTGTCTGTCCTCCTGCCTGTCTCTCTGTCTGTCCTCCTGCCTGTCTCTCTGCCTGTCTCTCTGTCTGTCCTCCTGCCTGTCTCTCTGCCTGTCTCTCTGTCTGTCTCTCTGTCTGTCCTCCTGCCTGTCTCTCTGCCTGTCTCTCTGTCTGTCTCTCTGTCTGTCCTCCTGCCTGTCTCTCTGTCTGTCTCTCTGTCTGTCCTCCTGCCTGTCTCTCTGTCTGTCCCCTGCAGGTGCTGAGGCTCTCCTCTCTCTGGTCCCCAAGCTGATGCTGAAGCTGTGTCAGTTGGAGGAGGTGCGGCAGGAGAAGCAGGAGGAGGAGGAGGAGCTGCTCCTCTCCACCTTGGTCTCCTGCTCCAGGCTGGACCCTCTGCCGGCTCTGGCCTCCGACGGCGTCCCCGTCCTGGGGCAGACGCTCACACACACCTCCCCAGGCATCCGCAGGGAGGCGGCGGCCGCCCTGATGGCGCTCAGGTCCGGCTGGAGAACGGGTCCAAGTGGGGGGGTTAACGTGTGTTAGTGTGTGTTGGTGTGTTAGTGTGTGTTAATGTGTGTATTAGTGTGTGTTAATGTGTTTTAATGTGTTAGTGTGTGTTAATGTGTGTATTAGTGTGTGTTAATGTGTGAGTGTGTGTTAGTGTGTGTATTAGTGTGTGTTAATGTGTGAGTGTGTGTTAGTGTGTGTGTTTGATAACGTGTGTGTGACGTCTCGCCCAGCGTCCCTATAGACGGGAAGCAGCAGGTCTGCGATCAAGGAATCCTCTCCACTCTTCTGACTCTGCTGCATGACAAGAACCTCGACGTTCAGACCAATGCCGCCGGTGTCATCATGAACACCGTCATCATCCGCCCAGGTCCACTTCCTGTTGGGTTCAGGTCCACTTCCTGTTGGGTTCAGGTCCACTTCCTGTTGGGTTCAGGTCCACTTCCTGTTTAGTTTCTCAAGTATTGAGTAAATATGTGATTTAATATTTTAAAATAACGTCATCAGACATTACAAGTAAAACGTTTTGGGTAAATTCTGGTTCTTTAAAGACTAAAATAAAAATAAAACAAAACATTACAGAATAAATAATTTTAAAATAATACATTTCAAGCAGAAGAAACTTTTCTAAATGTATTATATTAAACTGACAGCAGGTTTAAATGTAAAAGTTAAAGTATTTCCATTGATAATATCTGATGTTTATTAATAGCTTCAGCAGATAGAAATGATTTCTGTTTTTTATTCAGTGAGTTTTTAATGTTGCGGATCCGGAAGTTTCTCTGACTCAAGCTCCGCCTCCTTCCAGGTAAATACCTGTGTCTGGAGCTGGACGTCATCCCCGTCCTCCTCCAGCTGCTGTCTGAGGAGGAGGATGAGGAGCAGAAGAAGAGGAGGAAGACTCTGGTCATCTACTGCCTGAGGGCCCTGACGGGGCTGTCCGAGGCCCCGGAGGGCCGCGTCATCCTGAGCACCGAGCTCCCCCTGCTGGAGCGGAGGAGCAACGAGCAGGACGAGGACGTGCGGCGCGCGGCGCAGACCGCCATCAAGGTGGTGACCTGGAAGCCCTGACCGAACCACCGACCCGGTTCCGCTGGGCCAAAGGCCGACCTGTTCACCCGACAGGAAATACAGAACTAGAAAACTACCGGATTTATTATTTCGGTCTTTAGTTATTAATTTAATTTAATTCAGATGACGGTTCTGGATCATTGGGATAAAATATATATTTGTTTATATTTTATATTAAAGATGATTAAAAATAATGTTTTTATGAAATAAGAGAAAAAAAAACATTTCTATGAGTTTTATTTGTAATTTGTTTTAATATAAACGTTAAGTTAAAAAGTTAAAGAAAAAAGTTGTAAAGGAACCGGTACTGGTCACCAGGTCCAGTCCTGGTCTGGTTCTGGTTCTGGTTCTGGTTCTGGTCCAGATTCAGGTCTGGTTCTGTTCCAGGTTCTGGTCTGGGTCTGGTTCTGGTTCTGGTTCTGGTTCTGGTTCTGGTCCAGGTTCAGGTCTGGTTCTGTTCCAGGTTCTGCTGGGTCTGGTCTGGTTCTGGTTCTGGTTCTGGTCCAGGTTCAGCAGCAGCTCAGACTCTGATGGTTCTGAAAGCTGGAGGAATCTGATCAATAATCATTAGTTTATTATTATTTATGTCGCAGCCCCCCCTCCTCCCCCCGCAGTGGGCCAGTCCGGATGGGGGGGGGGGGGAGGCGTGTTGTTATCGCGTGCGCGCGCGTGCTCGTGCGGTATATGTGGGCGTGAACAGCAGCAGCAGCGGAGTCATCGGTCGGAACCGGAGCCGCTGGATGGTTCTGCCCAGCGGGACGCGAACAGGTGAGGCGCTGCGGGATTCTGCGTGACTGATCCTCTGCTGAGGTCACCGCTGTGTGTGTGTTAGTGGGTGAGTGTGCGTGTTAGTGTGTGAGTGTGTGTTAGTGTGTGTTCAGGCCGCAGCCTGTGTTTATCTGCAGCGTTCAGCCGCAGCAGTAGCGGGGAAAAGCCTCCGTCCCTCCCCGGCTCAGGTCGCCCTCCGGCCGCCGGGCTGCGGAGCTCAGCAGCGGGCGGAGCGGCTGCCTCCTCCCGCTGCTGGCGGCTCTCCGTCAGGCTGTGGAGCTCCGATGCTCTGATGATGTAAATGATGTAGGGAGCTGCTCGAAGTGAGCCGGAGGATTAACGCGGGAGGATGGATTTATGTAACAGCTCTTCATCCTCCTCCTCCTCCTCCTCCAGCTTCCCCGCCGCGGCTCTGCGGTCCGCTGCTGGAGCCCAGAGCTTCTGGTAAAGTGACGGTTCGGTCCAGGAAGCGGTTCCTGGACCGAACCGCTTCCTGGAGAAACATGACATCATTAATGCTTCTGTTCCTCACACTCAGTTGATCCTCCTGAAAATGTCAGATTTTTGCTTTTTATTCAGATTGTTTTTCATAATTCAGAAGTTATTAGGAAAGTTTCTGTTTCCTGAAGTTTAGAAATATTAAAAATCAATCAGAAGTTTCGATGCTTTCTGCAGTCGGGCGGTTCTGGACGGTTCTGGGTCAAATGATGTTGGGTTGCCATGGAAACAGCGGGCTGCTGGGTGTCACGGTGAGGTTCGGTAAGCGGGCAGGTTCTGGGTCAGCACCAGCAGCACCCGAACCGGGTTCACGGTTCTGGTTCTAAATGGTTTCTGGATCTTAACGGAACCGCTGCTGGTGATAACTGGCCCCGGTCCTGATCTGGATCAGAACCGAGTCAAAGTTTGTCCTCAGATCAGAAGCAGAACCTTCCGGACCGAAGTTTGATCAGATTCAGAAATCCAACCAGAACTAAAACTGGACCGGGTTCTGTTGGACCGGGTTCTGTTGGACCGGGTTCTGTTGGACCGGGTTCTGTTGGACCGGTCAGACGGACATCAGTTACAGTCAGACAACCAAAAACAAAAACATGGAGTTTATAAATGTCACGACTTCAAACTAAATATTAGAAAACTAAACAGTTTCAACTAAATATTTTGTAACTAACGTCTTCATTGGAAGATAAATATTTATTTTGAAGCAAAATACTTAGTTACTTTAAATACTTAGTTACTTTGAATACTTAGTTACTTTGAGTACTTAGTTACTTTAAATACTTACAGTAGTTTGCCAACTACATATTTAGTAAAATATAAACTTTATTAATATAAACATATGTAAACATTTTTAAGTGAATTAATAACTAATAAAATGTGACTCTAACATGTGAACAGAAGATAAATAATTATTTCTGTTCATTTCTGACTGAAACTTCCCCCAGTGTATCATAAGCCTGGCAGCCCGCCATGCTGCAGCCCCACCGCCAGGCTAAGCCTTTCTTGTTTAGGATTTAGGAAAATAATAATACATTTTAAAAAACGCTGTTTATATATTTTATTTTATTATTCTTTTTTAAAGCCGGATATCAAGCGTCTTGCTCTGAGCGTTTCACTGGTGGAGCAGATTTATTCCTGTTTATAGAAAGTTTATAGTTTATGCATTTAAAGCCGACCAATCCACCGCTGGAGCCTCTCGTTGCCTTGGCTGCAGCAGCTGGATCTCTGAAGGTCACCTCAGCAGGATCCCAAACCTCCTTTCACTCAAACTGGACACAGGCTGACCTGATGGGTATTTACATCAAACCCTGTGAGGAATCATGTTTCTTTCCAGAGTTTTTGATCAAGGTAGGAGTTTAAACCCCGTTAGCTCTGGTTGCGAAGGAATAACTTGTAGTGACTTTCAGAGGATCGTTTAGCAAGTGTTGAGAATGATTTATATTTGCGGTCAAAGAATTTTGTGCAGCTTTTCCACCTCAACACTCTGCCCAGCGCCCGGCTCTGTCTGTGGTCCTGGTTAGCGGTTAACCAACCAGCGCTAACCTCATCATGCTGGTTCTGCCGGTGAGGAGCTTTCACCTGGCAGTCCCGCTTCACGCTGGTTTTATGTTATTTTTATGTTTTATATTTTTTATTTTTATATTATTTAACGAAGCATCAAATCATATCAGACGCTTTGTCCACTTAGTCAGAGTTAATGAACACAGAGATCTGAGAAACTCGTCCCATAAACTCCAGCAACCAAAACAGTTTCTGTTTCCTTGTTAAAAACTCAACAGACAGAAATGTTAGAGCTGCTAAAGCCACATTGGCAGCATTGAATTAAAGCTCCGTTTGTTGCTCATCTCTGCAGTTTAGTGGATTTAAGTCATCATGCAGGGCCGGTCCAAGGCTGCATGAGGCCTGGAGCAGAATCTGACTTATGGGCCCCTCTGGCTGCTAAACCATCAGAACCTCTAACAGCTTCTGTTGGATTTAATCTGGGAGAGGAGAGCAGATTAACTGGCCAAACTAAAAACAATCAGTTATAATTACAGTTTATTAATTTGTATTTGTGAACAAACAGCTCAAACTCAAAGATTAAACTCACAGCATCAGACTGTTGCTATGGTAACAACAAATGTTACACTTATCTATCTGTGTTAAAATATTATCATTTATGGCCCCTGAAGCCCTGGGGGCCGATGGAGCCGCTGACTTAATTTGGATTAAACAGAAATGTAAATAATTGATATTTATTTTAATTGTATTTTTTATTTGTTGTTTTTAAGACCAGTTCTGGGTTTAGATAGCATCTAACTGGAGATGTTTTCCCGTGACATGTAATACCCAGTAATATTTTTATTACTGGGTAATAAAACCCTGTAATTTCCTGTCTTCTTAACATCTTTTATTATAAAACACGACTGTTGGGCTGAGAACGTTTTCTGGGGGAAACCCTGACTGCTAACGCTGCTAATGCTGCTTTCGCTGCCATCGCTGCTAATGCTGCCATCGCTGCTAATGCTGCCATCGCTGCCAACGCTGCTAATGCTGCCATCGCTGCTAATGCTGCCATCGCTGCCAACGCTGCTAATGCTGCTTTCGCTGCCATCGCTGCTAATGCTGCTAATGCTGCTTTCGCTGCCATCGCTGCTAACACTGCTAATGCTGCCAACGCTGCTAATGCTGCTTTCGCTGCCATCGCTGCTAACACTGCTAATGCTGCCAACGCTGCTAATGCTGCTTTCACTGCCATCGCTGCTAACACTGCTAATGCTGCCATCGCTGCTAATGCTGCTTCCGCTGCCATCGCTGCTAACACTGCTAATGCTGCCAACACTGCTAATGCTGCCATCGCTGCCAACGCTGCTAATGCTGCTTCCGCTGCCATCGCTGCTATCGCTGCTAACGCTGCTAACGTTGCTAACGCTGCTTTCGCTGCCATCGCTATCGCTGCTAATGCTGCTATCGCTGCCAACGCTGCACATTGAGCTTGCTGAGGTGTCAGGTGTGTGACTGAGTCATTTCAAACCTAATTTTTTCTGAGCTGTAGTTTACCTGGCTCCTTGCAGTAGAATACTATCAGAATGGTTTTATTAATAATGAATGATTTACACAATTGCCCTTCCTCCTAACATAGAGGGCAAACTCTGCACTTCTGCCACTTTTTAGTTGTATATCTTTTATATATTTTTATATTATATATATTTTAGTTGTATAACTTTTTAAGTTGTATATCTAGTTATTGTACATCTATTTATTTAATTGCTTAGGATGATTTTAGTTAGACTGTGCCTCTTATTGTTACTCAAAGTTAGTTACGCCCTGTCTTGTATCACCGTGGGATGGCGAGAAACGTCATTTTGATTCCCTTGTATGTCTGGACATGGAAGAGGAATTGACAATAAAGTTGAAAGTTGAAGTTGAATGATGGAAGCAGAGGGAAAAGATTACAGTGCTGATGGATTATTAATGTTTTCTAGGAAAGATCTAAAGTCTGTATTTTTCCAGTTATATAAATGTATATTGTATTTGTATGTTTCTGTTGTGGTAATTGTCTTTTAAATATATATGTAACCTCCCTCTCTCTCTCTCGCCCTCAGTGAGTCAGCAGGCTGAGTCCTCTGCCTCCCCGCCCCCCTCCTACCCCTCCCCCTCCCAGACACCTGTCATCTCGACCACACCCACACCCACACCTGTGCCCGCCACGCCCCCTGTGCCCGCCACGCAGCCCCCCGCAGCCATGATGCCCTCTGCACAGCCGGTTGTCAAGGTAACGGCTTCACCTGAAACGACTTCCTGTCAGTTCAGTTCAGTTTGCACGATTAAAATTCAGATCAGAAATTAAATAAGAGAAAAGCTTCCACCCAAAATCATAATTCTTCATAAAGTTAAGAAATAAACAAAAACACGTCTAAGTATTAATTATTACACGATTAATAAAAACACAAATTTGAAAAATGTTGATATAAATAGAATCTATATCTGAGTACATCAGTAATCAAACGTTCTGCAGTGATATGACACAAACTCTTTATTATGTCAAAACATTTATGCATTTCTATACAAATCCAACAATAACTCCAAGGAATGGTGATTCTTGTATTTCAACACCATTTATTCCTAAAATGTTCAGACTTGGAGTCAAACATGAACAAGTCAAAGTTTAGGTTTTTAAAAGTGAATCAAAATGTGAAAGAGAAGCAAAGATAGCGGCTGAAACGATGCTGGAAACATCCCATGAATCATTTATGTGAGTCAGAATCAGCAGCGCTCAAGCATAGGCGCTCATGTGTGTGTGTGTGTGTGTCCAGCAGAAGAAGGGCGTGAAGAGGAAAGCGGACACCACCACCCCAACCACGTCGGCCATCTCCGCTGGCCGCGCCGACTCCCCGTCCGCCCAGGACGCTAAGCCGGCCAAGCTGGCCTCCTCCCGCCGAGAGGCCGCCGCCCGGCCCGCCAAGACCCGCCGCGAGACGGTGGAGGAGGCGGCAGGGGGCGAGGCGGCGCTGGGCGGGGCGGGGGCCGGCGCCAGGAAGGGCGGCAAGCTGGGGGAGCAGATGAAGCACTGCGACGCCATCTTGAAGGAGATGCTGTCCAAGAAGCACGCCGCCTACGCCTGGCCTTTCTACAAGCCGGTGGACGCCGAGGCGCTGGAGCTGCACGACTACCATGACATCATCAAGCACCCTATGGACCTCAGCACCGTCCGGGTAAGGCTCGGTTCAGACCGGTCCTGATGGGTCAGAACTGCAGAGAGTCAGGCAGGAGACATCTCTGTCCTCACTGTCCTGATCCAGGTTCCGGTCCAGTTATTGGTTCTGGTGTGGTTCTGGTCCAGGTCCTGGTTATGATCCAGGTTCTAGTTCTGGTCAGAGTGCTGGGAGTTTATTGTGTGTTCAGGATAAACTCCTGAACCACAGAGTGATATTTTACTCTGAAGTCACTTCATGTCACTTCCTGTCTCTTTGTGTCACTTCCTGTCTCTTCGTATCATTTCCTGTCACTTCCTGTCAATTCATACCACTTCCTGTCTCTTCATGCCACTTCCTGTCACTTCCTGTGTCTTGTCTCTTCCTGTCACTTCCTGTCGTTTCCTGTCTCTTCATGCCACTTCCTGTCTCTTCATGCCACTTCCTGTCTCTTCATGCCACTTTATGTCACTTCCTGTCGTTTCCTGTCACTTCCTGTCATTTCCTGTCGTTTCCTGTCTCTTCATGCCACTTCCTGTCACTTCATGTGTCTTGTCTCTTGCTGTCGTTTCCTGTCTCTTCATGCCACTTCCTGTCTCTTCATGCCACTTCAAGTCACTTCCTGTTGTTTCCTGTCTCT
>CAEFZX010002407.1:0-67671 GCA_903066825.1 Alfaro cultratus | reverse complement strand
GGTGTGGACAATGTGATATTTGTCACATTGTCCACACATACTAAACTACTACAGTACTTTAGTATGTACTAAAGTACATACACTAAAGTAAATTGGACAGAAGAAAGAGCCTTGTGGGACGCCTTTGGAAAACATGGAAAACCGAATTTACAATTTCCAACACAAACAGCTTGAGGACAAGAAAGAAACATCTGAATAAAATTAAACAACTTTATAGAAACTTGTATCAGTTGCTTTCCTTCTTTTTGAAAGACAGTATTTGATAACAAAACAACTTTGAAAAAAAAATTCAATACAAATTCTTTAACATAGTGTCAGGGAGCCTTTTATGCCAAATTGAAGTTCACTAGCCTCGAAAAGTAACAGATACGTTGGTTTTCTGAACTGAATAATTGTTTTAAATAATCATCATGTAGAAACAAAAATTTTTTTCTTTTTACACAATTACGGAGCCCGAGTTCAAGACAAGCCCTCACTTCTCTAAATAGATGTCAAAATGTGCTAAGCTGCAGCTGTGGAGGCCGAGGACATGAACACAAAGAAGAAGAAGAAAAAAATAAAAACACATGGAGCTGTGTGCTGCAAAACTTTGTAGAATACAAACAGGATACCGCTGGGATTCTTTCAAGATTGTTTCTGCAGTTGCACAATGTTGGGTCTCCATGAAAATCAATTCGAACTGCTTGGAGCCAGGGCTGAGTACTGAGGTAGGTGTGAGGAGAGCACACAATAAACAAACAACATATTTTCCTTTGAATATATACGAGCAAAAAAGAGGTTGGGAGCAAAACGTATTCCACACCAGCACTGATTGATTGATTGTTGCCTCAATTGCTGATTCTCATCAATTTAAAAATTATCGCAAACCTTTAACACAATTGTTCACTCTCAGGATATACCGCACCAAAAGAAAAGACCCAGAGAAAAACGTATTCGCAAAGTGACGTGTGGCCAAATTCTTCTGAAATGTTTTTGTGGAAATGTGTTCCTGACAGCAGGATCACGCTGAAATAATATCTAAATTACGCAATGAGAAGGATTAAGCCAACAATAGTTGTTAATTAGCATGTCAATTCGAGCAAGTGAACACCAGGTGCATGCATTCAGTGTGAATGCATGCACCTGTTTACCAGGGAGAACCTCCTCATCCGCATTCACGAGCCGCTCCGTGAGCACTCGGTTGGAACCAACATGTGCTCGTCCCTCCCAGCGTGCGTGGGACTACCTCGGCTGATTTTTGAGTAGCTTTGGTGAGGACGACACAGGCTGACGTCTTCTGTCTTTTCTGTCGACAATTCTTCCGTTTCATTCTAAGGATCCCTAAAAGCCTCAGGACTTGTCATCGAAAGGACAGTTCAACCTGCTTCTTTTTTTGGTGAGAATGTCAATACGAACAGTTCTCTTGACGACGGAGGAACGACGGTGAAGACATCAGTAGCAAAATCGCAAAACCTCGCAGTGGTAAGTCTCTTCTAGTAGCTACATCGAAGGCCTGTACAGGATGGTACGTAAGTTTCCATACACAGGAGAATGTAAAATGTGTATTTCTTTTATATTTCAGATACCCAAGAAGATGAGTTTGACAAAAGAGCAAAGAACTGAAATTATACTGATGGCTGGATCGGGAAGCGGTCGCATGGATGCACGAAACCTTAACAGAAAACATCGAACCAGCATCACACACGACACTGTGACAAAACCTATTTACAAGTTTCAGAAAACTGGAAATGTTGCAGATCAACCACAATGAGGTCCAAGATGTGCAGCGAGTCCCACAAAAATAAAATGTCCAATATAAAATGTTTATTTCTTCTATGTACGGAAAGCTATGGCCCGCCCTGTATAAAGAACAAACGTGATCCGGGATTCCCTCGGATTATGATAAGCCTGGCAGCCTGCCAGGCTGAATGTCATTTGTTTATTTAAAATAGGCTTTTCATACACCAGTAACAGTGATGTTGGGTTAAAGAGTATCATTGGTGAAACGGTTCAAAGCAAACGCATAAAAAGTCTGAGCTTAGGTGTCTGTTCTTTTTAACCATGGATCTCCTTAGTGACTGCCTGTCTCTTCCTGTCAACACTCTTAATTTAGTCCAGTGTTTCCCAACCCTGGTCTTCCAGGCTCACTGCCCTGCATGTTTTAAGTATTTCCTTGCTTCAGTCCAGCTGATTTCAATTGATGATTGATTAACAGGCGTTTGTTGTACTGCAATCAGTTGGACAGCGTGCCTGGAGGACCAGGGTTGGAAAACACTGATTTAGTCAACTAAAGCAGCAAGTCAGGATCGAACGACATTGGACATGTACTTTTTCCGAAGTCTAAGGGGCAGTGATGGAGACAATGAGCCTGCACACCACCAAGAATGTTAGTGGAGAGGCTGCTAGATACCACAGAGTGCGAGCTAGAATGGATGTTAGCACATGATAAGAGCGACGTTTCGCTTATAACACTATATAACCTTGAACGCTGTGAGATTGATGTGAGTCAAGTAATATTTCTTTTAATTTATTTACTTATAATAGAGCTGGCTGACTACCTAAATAATTACCCAAAGAGCCAAAAATATATATTTATATCAATTGAATATTTGTATCTTTGTCTTTTTTCTTAAGATTTTAGTTGGTGTTCTCAATATAGTTTTCCAATAACATAATTGCCTAATAATATTTTCACATTTCTTGTCAACTTTTAACATGTTTTGACACAAAAACATGGTGGACCCCTCTAGCACCGTCACCACCAGGGGACTTTTTGGGAGATCCCTGCATCATGTTAATATGATCACTTTTTATGCCTCAAACGCTGTAACTACAGCTGTGACCAAAACTTTTGATAGACATGCAGATGTTGCCTCTCGCAAACTTTGGATCAGCATTGGATTATTCACCAAACTGGATGTCCAATGATTCACTATGAAGACCTCTATTGTTTAATAGTTTAGAAATGAATTTTATTGTATTTTGGTGAGTCAGAAAATTAACAACTATTCATATCCTAGCCCTATCGAAGCACTGTGCGTGGCAATTTTTAAATTATTATTATTTTTTGCCATCAGTGGCTGTGTGCAATGAGAATGACAATAAAACTAGGGAAACAATGGGCAAAAAAAGAAAGGAAAAGCAAAAACGAAGCTTGTTTATGAGATATCAACTGTGGGGAGAGCTATGGTTATCTCCTTATGAATAATTCATCTTTCCTCAGTTTTGTTCTTCTTCTCTTTAAAGCAGACAAAGTAAACCAACGCATTATCGCACTCTTTGAGGCTATAGCGATAACTGTTTATCTCTGTGGTTCAACAGAGCTAAAAATACAATGGATTCTGGGGCGTTCTTGTCGGTATAGTCCAGGTTTCTTTTGTACAAGGCCTGAATAGATCCTACCACTACAGTTGCTGTGACACTCCAGCGAAACTTTTGACACAACTGCCACTGCAGTGACCGCTTCCCATAGCTGTTAGCACTGCTAATTGTAATCGGAACAGGTTATGCCTACAGGTATTCTGACACCGTCTGAAAATGTAACCACTCCAAGCTCTGGAGGAACATGGAGCTTAACAGATTTTGAATGAATGAAGGCGAGGTCTGTTACAACACACACAGTCACAGCTAGCCGTGCTACATGCTCAAAATCTGTCCGGTGTACACACTCCGCTTTTGCTTCTGAACATAAACACTGTTGAGCAATAAGTGTAAAGTTTTATTAGTCCAAATCACAGCTTGTTGTGCCAGCGAGCGTCTTTTCCCCCTCTCTGCTGCCACACACACAGCTGAACAGGGAGTTTTTCAAGGCAAATCATTTGAAATCTGCTCCAGATCTTCTCATGGTTCTCACTCAAAACCGTTTGCATTTACACTTGGGAACGTGACGCCCGTGCCGCAGTCTAAAGTCTGACGTTTTAATAGTCTGATTATACCGTCCTCTTGCCCGGTTCCGTGACTCGCTCTGCCGCCGCCACCCGACTCCGCTCGGCTCATCCAAACTGCGTGGACGGCTGAGCTTCCATGTTGTGATTTCAAGCATAGCAAAACATGCAAACTGAAAATGACGTAAAGGATCGAGAGTGGATTCAGACAGGCAGGCGAAAATGAAACCTGCAGACACTCAACCATTTAGCTGTGTTTGTGTAGTAAAAGCAAGGAAGTCAAACCAAAAGTGGGCTCTACCTTACCAGGAATCGCAGCGACAGAAATTTTCTAGCATTGCTTTAACTCCAGGAAGCCAAATCAGGTCACTAGTAGGGATGTACAACATTTAAAACTACCCTAAACCTTTGGGGTCAACTTTTTTGATGGCAGGTTGCTAATAATTTCTGCTTTATATAATTATTCAAATCACATTAAATTCTATTTTAAACTCCTCTAACCATATTTTCCTATATAACTTTTAATGTTCACAACATAACTCATTGGTACTTTTGTTTGCAAATACAACACAAACGAAATCTCATGTTGAATATCACGTCGTTTTAGTGCTTACACTCATACACTTAAGTAAAAGCAGCCAATCTGAGAGCAAATGGAAATAAACGACCATAGGATTTCACCTTATCCATTTTATTCTAATTTTTCTTGATTTTTGAAGCGTGAATCGTTGACTCAGAGAGCCTAAACTTGGCTAAGTAAGTATTCAGCAATGTAAACCTTCTTTTATTGCCATGGCAAACCCTAGTGCCAGACCCGGCACCGCCCCAGGACACACAGCTTCTGCTTTACTGAGACACACACAGTGCTCAGAAACATGCAGATCAAGTTTGTTTAAAAGACATCCACTGTGACGTTACATTGTACTGAGACTGTCTGTCATTCCCCACAGATGGGTTAGCAGCATATAATGCTTTGCTGCATATGATCTTTTTCTGCTAGCTATGACTTTTAAAGGGGTAGACTGAAAACGATAAAGTCAGTTTCCTTCGCTCCCAGCTTCATGAAATGTGACGCATGTCGAAGAGACCAGATCCAGGGGGATTCTAAATTGAATTGATGCTGGAAAAGAAATACTCAAAGTAGTGAATGGAAACGTAGAATAGAGTCAGCAAACAGATCGGGTAAGAATTGCTCTACCTTCATGGTAAAAATTATACAGTATATTGGTTCTGCAGGTTGGTAGAGGGAATATCCTCAGTCGATTTGAGTGAAATGTTAATGTCGTGGCACATTGTTAAAGTTGCTGGGGTTTTTTTTTTACACTCATTGACTTATTTTTTTCCCCCCTGTGGTCATTAAGCTCACAGAGCAACACGTACTGGCCAACTTTCAGGCTGAAATCTTAGTAAATAATTGATACCCGGGACATCGATTTCCAGCACTGCAGAGATATTTTTGGGAGGAGTTGAGCAGAAACCCTCAAAAGCAGAGGAGTATGCGTGATTTATGACCCCTGGACATAAACAGAAAAAGCAGTAATTGTTTAACGACACGTAAACACAGTAAGCCCGGGGTCATTTTGCATTAGAGCCAATAGTTTACAACGCAACGCGTGTTAGAGGTGTGAAGTGATGGATGGCGGGGTTTTGGCTGGACTCGATCAACGGGAATCCCGGCTGGAGCCGAGACCGAAGGAGCCGGGGAATTATTTGACGGCTTGTAGTGGAAAGGGAGACGTCAGGTTCCATCATAAAGCGCGCCCGACAGAAGTTCGAAGAGCAGACGCGGGCGTTTCAAATTAAAACGGCGTTTCCGATGATAAGGAGAGAACAGTAGGAGAGGAAGAAAGTGATTAATGCTGGATGTGTGACAAGACGAAGGGCGCGAGATGTAAACCATCCGGGGGCCTGGGAATCAAGCTCCCAATCAATCTCTTAAAGTGCAGGCATCAAACACCCATTCATCACTTTGGAGTGAGAACATAACTAAGGAAAGCAAAGTGGCAGGTTTAGTTTTTGCCAAGACAGCAGCGGGGGCTTCCTGTGCATCCTCCAGGCACTGGAACGACGTCTGATCAAGTAATTTGGTGTTTACTGCCACACACACTCATCCTTCATGCGAGCAGTTAGCTTAACAACTCTCGAAATGGAAGTAGTTAGCAATTAAGATCAAATTGCAGAATGAAGGAATGGGTTCAAATTACACGCGAGGCAGCAAGGAAGGCTATTAATTTAGGTTCAAAGAGAGCATGGCCTGAGGGTGGGGGGAGCAGGAGGGATAACTGGAGCGTGTTACACCGTCTGAATTTCAGATGTGCTCAGGTGCCGGCCGCCATGTTGATTTTAATTTCCCCTAGGCGCGATGACTGGATCAACACAAGGTAATTAGCTTGCATGTGTCGACAAATAAAAAATAAAAAAAAGAAAGAAAAGAGAAGTTGAGGTGACCTTTGAGGAACCTCTACAAGTCAACGCAAAGTAGTTGACAGGTGATAAATTATTAAGTGACGTTTCGTCACCCAGGCAGGGGACTAAACATTTTCTCTTATAACTCTCTACATGTGAGGTAATCATGGTTGGGATTCAGCCTTCGCTCCTCTGCTAACCCTCTTCAGATCAAGCAATTCGCAACGTGGCACGAATGAGGCGAATGTTGCTCCCGTGTTCAGCAGCATCTGTTGTTTAACGTGCGTCTCGTTTCCCTCCAGAGTCCCGAGGAGGCTCTTTCTGATGTTTGAATATGGGAAGAAAAAAGAGGAGAGGGCAGTTATTATAGTTAGCATGTACTGGAGAGGGTCAAGGAACAAGTGAGGTTTAAAGCATTTATGACTGTAGCCTATTTATTTTATTATATTGGACGGGTTGAAAATGGATGTCTAAAATAGTCAAAAGAAAATGCAGCTTGGGAAGTTGAAATACATGGATGTAACGCTATTTGACGTGCTATTGGCTGATTCTGGCAAAGAAGCCAATCCTGGAGTGGCATTCATTTTCCTGATTGGCTCTAAATGTTATCTTTGGTCCCTTGGTATTCACTTGTGCAATTGTTCTTTTCTGGGGATTTTTGCACAAAATCAAGAAAACAATGGACAACCTTTAACCTCCTCTTCATGAGACTGTCATATAACAACCGTGCCTTCAGTCAGAGGCCTTTGCAGAGCCGCCGTGATACAGACCGCTACAGGAGATCCTTCCTTCCCACAGTCGTCTGCATCTACAATAAGAATCTTGAATAATGTGAGCCACAGAAACCTTTAACTTAGATCACCAAAGTACTTTCGAATATGAATTTACCATTGAGTTTTGTGCGTTCAAAAAGGACAGCATCCATTATCTCTCTTTCTACAAAACAGGAGTCTTCTCACACACACTTGGTAACGTTGAAAAGTGGGTTAAAAGAACATCTCAGGCATTCAGTGCTTGTTCTCTACTGTTGGCGTGTTATTTCAGTGAAAGTATGAGGGCTATTCTGCATGAGTTGTTGTGGTTTATGTTTTACAATATCAGAACATATCAGCTGCTAAAGGGCCAATAGTCGATGGCCAGTTTCCACTGAGATCACACAAAGATTAATCCTATACAAACATTTAAAAGGAACCTTCTTCTTCTTCTTTTTAACATTTTGCATTTATGCTGGGATTGAGTGACAGTCTCACTGAATGTTATGAAGTTTATCATCTAAGTTATTACGCAATCTAAGAAAGCTAAAAGCATTTTTTAAACAAAAACAAAACTGAATTAACTGTGTCTCACGTTTAAGTATTGCAGCCAATATTAAGCAGATTTCAATTATTTAATAAGAAGACTAATGGAAATGTGAAATATGTTTTATTTTTAAAAAATGCAACAAAAAAAGAGGAACAGTGAGCCTATTTTATTCAAATGATTTTCATTAATGCCGACAGACATTTAGACCCGACGCTGCCTACAGATTCTTTACTAGCTTTTCATTTTTTCCCCACAATATCCACACAGTATCCTACACCTACAGTGTCTTTTCAATTTTCAAACCCAGTCACATAAACTTTGACGCTAACAAGAGGCTAACCTCTAAACCAGGAAGAAAAAGATAGCGTCTGAGTTTTGTTTTTTAAAGTCTTCTTTACATTCCTGAGCCAGCTATCTCTGTGTCCCTGGAGGCCAGTGCCACCACACTAGATCACAGAAACACACACACACACACCCACACTCAGAGCAGTGGAAGCACAGAGAACTATCCTGTCCTGTGTCCCGTTTCAGAAAGCTGTTGTCAGCAAGCCGCAGGGCCGCTGTGCTGAATTCAGACACGGTGCGTCTATGTCAATGTGTTTTAAAGCGGTGATGTCATTTCGCTGCGTCACAAATCTATGTTGCCCAAGTCATCGAACGTCAACATCTCGATTTATTCTTTTCTTTTTTTGTCCCGTTATTATCCTGCTTCGGAAATATGGAAAATCAAACTGAATTAAATTTAAAAATAATTACTGACACTCTAAAGCAGAATATGTTTGATCACATTTCCACATTAGTTAGTGCTCTGGGCTTGCAGATCAAGGCGCGTTGCTCTCTGTGACTCACTGTAGATCAGTCTCGGTTTTCAGCTCCAAATTAACCCAAACTCCGAGACAGAACGGTGCTTCTCAAGTACAAAGTTTCTCAGAAGTAATCACACTCTTTTAAGAACACATCATTTTTGAATCTTTTTACAAATAAAACTCTGAAAAATGTGGTGTGAATTCGTATTCAGCCCCCTTTAATTTGAAACCCCTGAGTGAAACTCTATGCAACTACCTGCCTCAACAAAACCAAATCCACCTGAGTGTAGTTTACTCTCAACATAAATGAAGCTATTCTGGGAAAGCCTAGGCAGTTTGTTAGATAATATCATGACAGCAGAAAGTTGTGCAGAGACAGCATTTATCAAATAAGTCTGAAAAACATGAAGAAATCTGCCAATAAGACAGTGATGCCATTCAAAAGCTGACCTTTTATAGAATTTAGCCGTCAAATGAAATAGATGCACATTAAACATAATGCGCTAAAAAAAAAAAAAACTGAATGGAGCTGCAACTTAAAAAAAATAGTGTTAATTTGTTCCATATAATCCAATGAAGTTTATCCAAGTAAACATATTAAGTTTAAGTTGTCAATGTGAAATAAACATAAATAAAATAAGTTTAGCAAACTTAATTTGATTACAAGTAACAAATTAACACTTCTTTTTAAGCTAGAGCTACATTTTGTTTTTTCAGTGTGTGTGGTGAGAAACTAGCGTCACCCTGAGCACAACATCTCCACTGTAAAGCACAGTGGAGGCAACGTCATGCTATGGGAATGTTTTCTTCTTTTTTTAAGGTCAACGGGAGGATAGGTGAAACTAAACACCAGGTAATCAAGCCGTAAGTGGGCAAAGAATAAGTAAGTACTTTTCAACTGCATAGCACATAAATTATTTGAAATAAATCCTGTTGTTAGTTTATTTAGTTTTGGATAACTTTGTACCTGAAAATAACGACGTGAGAAACAATATTAAAATTAATTCAAGACTGTAAATGCTGTATAAATCAGTTTTATTTGAACATCCAATGAATCCCCTCATACCAGATGCACTCGCAATGAATAACTATATTCGCTCCCGGCACATGAGCTGCTGTGTCAACAGTATAGTTCATTAGAACGGCAGCCATGTTGTGTCAGCAACACCTGCAGAGCAGTGCAAGCTCATGGAAATTACATAACAAAACAGAAGCCTAATATTTCAGTGTCAGAGTCCCAAATGCATTCCATGCTGAAGAATGCAAAAATAATAATAATAATAATAATAATAATAATAATAATAAACTTTAAATGAAAGTTTAAAGTTTAGAACTCAGAAAAACAAGATGAGGAAACATAAGGATCAACTGTAACCAATTTTCAACTAGAGACATAAACATTCAGAAAAATAAAGGAGCAAAAGAAATTGATCTCCAACCACTAAACACAGTCTGTCTGTCTTTGGCCCCGTTGCAAACGCCGCCGCGGCTTCACGTGTTAGTTATGGGTCTCGTCGCAGAGCCCCGTGTCATACTCGCTGCCCTAATGAATAGGAGCACATCTCTGGTTAAGTGAGAAGATGTGTGGGCACAGCCGCCATCACTCCTGGTTTGTAAACTGCTAAGGGTGCCTGGGCTTCCTGCCAGCGGCGGCATGCTGTCGAAGCAGCAGGAGGGCATCAAGACTTGTTAAAGCCAGCTGCTGTTTGTAGAACTAAAACTCACAGAAACAAAGTAAACAAGGAGATGCTTTTTTTTTTGTTTTTCCAGGGGCTTTCTGGACGAGACGAATCGTCTAAATGCGACGAAAAGTTACGAGTCAGCAAGTATGCTTAACAGAAAGCAAAAATAGTCGCTTACTTCCTCAAAAATAAAATGAAGGAGGTTTACTTTTTTTACGCAATGTCATGTCTCGAACAGGGTGGCTGTCTTGTAAAGAGGCAGCGTGTCGCAAAGTGCTGCTTGAACTCCAGCAGGAGCCAAAACTGAGATTAACTTGTCCACACAATACAGGCTGCTCTGAAAAAGTAACAGAGTATGGGTCAGAATGGTTCTAAAATCAGCTTCACGTGGAAATGTCTTATTCTGTGTTTTTCTACCATTGAAAGAAGTTTTGACGATTTGCAAATGGCATCTCACCACAGCACAATTAACACCTGCGCCTCAGTGGCTAGTCTACGATCATGACTGTCAATCAACTGCAGCTGGCAGTGCAAATTTCCCACCACACTAAAATTTCTACTCTGAGATGGTTTTAATCTTTGGGCGTCATGAGCTGACTGAAAAACCCAGCATCCTCCTTCAACGAGGTGCCATGACTTTCTCTAGCTGGACTGAAGCAAAACTGAATTTATTATCTTTGAAGCTAAAGAGAAACAATCTAGAGTCGGCACACAACTTCAGTTATTGCAGATAGAAACCAGTGACCAGGCCTGAAATCTGGGTTTGGTGACGGATTCCGACGTGAACCTTCAACCATCACATGAAAACAGTTACAAAGTCGGCCTTCTATCACGTCGAGAACATTTCCAGGATTAGAGGACTAATGTTCCAGCAAGATCTAGAGAAACTCATCCATACCCTTATCTTTAGTCGTATTGATTACTGCAACAGCGTCTTCACAGGTCTGCGTAAAAAATTTACACAGCTGCAGATGATCCAAAATTCTGCTGCACGGGTTCTCACTAAAACCAGGAGAATGGAGCACATAAGACCAGTTTTAAAGTCTCTACACTGGCTCCCTGTAGCTCAGAGATTAGACTTTAAAATACTGTTGCTACTTTATAAATCACTGAATGACTTAGCACCTAAATACATTAAAGATCTGCTGTTGTTGTATCAACCTTCCAGACCACTCGGGCGTCTGGTTCTGGTCTGCATTACCAGAACCAGAAACAAACATGGCGAAGCAACATTCAGTTTATGTGCACCAGTAATCTGGAACAAACGCCCTGAAAACTGCTAAACTGCTGAAACATTGAGTTCCTTTAAATCAAGACTAAAACCCCACCTGTAGAGAGTCGACTTGGATTCATTATAACTGGAACGTTGGTCAAAGTATTTGATGTCAATTTGCTTGATGATTTCAGTAATGGTATTTGACAAAATGTAACGTTTAATGCTGTTTCATAATCGGCTGCCTTATTGTGTCGCAATGGTGTAGCACACTTTGAACTGCCTTGTTGGTGAAATGTGCTGTACAAATGGTCTTTTTAAAAATATATAATTGTAAACATTTTCAGAAACCGGAGGTCGCTCTAGCCACGTCACAAAATGGGTCCAATGAATTGCAATAGATTGTGACCAAGGACTTCCGGATCTTTCAGCGCACAATAGCCGAGCAGCAAATGGAGAAAAGTAAGTCTATGATTCCCAATGTTATTAGGCAAATGGCGCACTTTGAAATGAAAACAAAAGATTTGCCTAACTGAGTCTGTTTACCTTCACGTGGGAGCTGGAGAAGGATGGTTATTGCTGCAGTTTATCCTCTTGGGTGTACTGATACGTCCTGCACACGAGATGAGGCGATGCGCAACGTTGGGCTCACGAGAACAAGACATCAGATTTTACCTACTCTGAGTAATACTTTAGGCTTTTTGCAATCAGTAGAAAAAAATAGTCCCAGTGTGAAAAGAGCATGAGTCATAAAGACGATCTAAGGGGCACGATGAAGCAGGTTGATAAAATGTTTTTATTATAGATGGCAACGTAAATAAAACTGGTTGTTTTCATCTGTGGCTGTGACAAAGATTATTATTTTTAGGTAAAAGTGAAGAATCCCCCTTCCCTTCCTCGGTTGTTTTCAGAAACAAAATTATGTTTTCACAAACTTTGTATTAAAATGATTGATATTCCAGTGTTGACTCATCCAAATATGCTACTACAAAGATGAAAAAAAAGAAGAAAACATTTAAAACGATTACTTTTTGTGGTTCCAAAAGCAAAAAGAAATGCTTTATGAACCTCCAAGTTGATTTTAAAGAATCTCTGTTCAGTGCACAACCAGTTCTGGTGTTAATTGTTTTCCTTAATTTTAGATTTGTAACGATTGATATAATATAATGCCATCCAGATTCATCAAAACGAATGACACAAAGCTCTTTAGCTGATACTAACTTTAGCAGTTAATGGTTAACCGGTATTTGAAATGCTCCCACGCTAACACTTAACATAAAAGGGGTTATTACGTATTTTCTAGGCAAACTGTCATTTTATACCACCATAAAGTAAAGATTTGACTTTCAGTTATTATAAAAATGCAGTAAAAGAAAATTGACCTAACGTCATAGATGTAGCTGACTCCTTGAAATTGTCCTCTGTCTCTTTAAGAAGCTCCTATTCTTTCTGACCTCACCCTTCATCGCATCATTATAACAACGCTTCTCCATGATGCCGTTTAAAGCTGTTTTTTGAGCTCTGCATTCTGTTCTCGAGTTTATCATACTAGGTATGTCTCAGTTAAACGCTAATAAAAAGTCAATTTTGCAAAACACCCACCCTTTAAAAGTGGTGAAGAGTCATCAGTGTTTTTGTAACAGAGCATCTCAATATGGAAACAGCGTATTAATTACTTCTGCTTACACTTCAAAATAAGAGTCTCAAACATTGACAGGATGCCAAGCCTAAAGCACTTATGTTCACATAAGTAGCTTAGACTTATTCACCAGGCAAAGTCGCCTGACTGACAGTAACTAGATGATGCATCATGGGTCAGACTTCATGTTGAGGAGAAATGTCCTAGCTTTTTAATATTGCGAGAGGTCATGCCACGGTAAATCCTTTTTTTCTTTATTCAGGATGTTACCATGTTGACACAATATCTTTAACTCTGGAGGAAAGCACACAGGAGTCTGATGAGGAAGAGAACCTCGCAAATGACTCATTTGCAATTTATTCTAAATGAGACCGCAACTCACAAGATCCAAAGTGCAGATTGAAAACCATAAACTCACCTCAAAGTTTTCACATCTTGAGTTAATTTCCCCCCGCCCCCATTGGATAATGTACTTCTTACAAGGCTCTTCTTACAACCAAACAAGAACTGCTACCTGACCTCTGTAGGACAGAAAGATGCGTACTTTGAAACAGTCTCACTCTGAACATCGACAAACTCAGAAAAATTGCTCTCTCTACAGTCCGTCAAGAAGAGTTGGGACTATAAAGAGAGAGTCTCTCTTTATAGAGAGTCTATAGTTTCTCTCTATAGACTCCTAACACTTCTTGATGGACTATAGAGAGAGCATGCAGGATCTGATGTCAAGCACAAAGATGGAATATGTCACAACTAATATCTACACTGGAGCCATAAAACTTTGATATTTTTCTGCTTTGAGGCTTTAAGCCCCAGCACCAAGTGGCACATCTACCAGAAACCGTCTTTACAACCACTACACCCAGTAGGAAAGAACTAAAATGGTTACCGTTTATAGGAAGATGTCGCTTTATCTGCAGCTTTGTGCCGACATGACAAAAGTATTAATGTTCTACACATAAAAAAACTTACAGCATTTTTAGAGCAATGGAAAAAAATAGCCTTATTTCTCGCCTTTATTAAAAAAATTTGTCCATTTTACTTTGTGTTCCTTCATACGAACTACAGATATGATCGCACTACCTGAGCGAGCCAAATACCCATTGTTCTGAATTTTATTAAAACTGGCATAAAGTTTTTATCTTCCAAAAACTCTTTTTCTCTTTCGACTGAAGTCTAAAAGCAATTAGCATGAGCCGCGGGAAACGCATGCTTCTCCTGTTGTCTGCTCAGTTTCCAGAGAGCATCATAATTCACTCGTACCAAAATGAGAAGTGAGAGAGACGTGCGGAAAATGAGAGAGCAGCATGAATCTAAATAACACACACAGAGGCCCCGTCTGACCCCTTGGTAATTGCCAGCGCAGGCGAATTGATGTGACAAAAGTATTCATCTATCTGTCTTGATCATCCGGTCAGGTGTTCTTAAACCCAACAACCCGGTGTAGGTTAATCAG
This sequence comes from Alfaro cultratus, assembly GCA_903066825.1. Lineage (NCBI taxonomy): Eukaryota > Metazoa > Chordata > Actinopteri > Cyprinodontiformes > Poeciliidae > Alfaro > Alfaro cultratus. Next base: position 53,307 of record CAEFZX010002407.1, on the reverse strand, counting down.
ATAAATAAAACCCCGAGAGTTACGTTCAATTTGGTGCTGCGGAGAGGAGGCAGGCGGCTCTGCGCTTCGTTACAGTCTAAGAAGCTACAGAGACGACACGAGAACCAAGACTGGGAGCTTTCTCCGTTCTTGATGCTATTTCCTTAGGTTTTTTGTTTAGTGAGGAGAAAGACGTATTTCTTTACGTATGGATTGTTATATATGAATATAAACATAGACGTATGCTAAACTTATCTGATGCTACATTCCCAAACTCCATCTAAATACGTTAAAATTCAATAGATTGGAATATTACTGATTATTGCTTCAACTCAGTTCAATAAGTGAAATAAACTTACATAGATTATTCTTAGAGGGACTGTTTTCAAGCATTCTGGGGTTGTTGTTTTTTTGGGGGGGATTATGATGATTTTCTGCTAACAGCTAATGAAAACACGACATTTCAGATCAGGATATTGAATCAGACCAATAAGAACATAAAATACAGAAATATTGATTAAATAAAAAACATATGTTTTATACCTGCTTGAAAGATTGCTGTGTTCAAAATATATTTTTAATTTGACAAACAAACTTCACTGGACTGTAGTTCATGGAATATGACCATGTATTTCTCTCGCTCCATATAAACAGGTTATCTCCCTATCTGCATATGTTTAGAGGACATGACCACAAATACACCATCACGCCACCATGCTATAAGGATGCTTCTCGGCAGCAGGTCCAGTAACTCCAGTAAAGGTAGAGTAGAAAATGAATTAAAAATATAGAGAAAACCCCCAGGATCATTTTTTTCCATCTGCAAGAGAAATACGGCCGTGGAGACCATTTGTTTCCCAGCAAAACAATGAACTGAAGCACCCAGATAAACCTACATGTGTAGACATGGTTTGAAGACGACAACGTTGAAGTTCTGGAGTGGCCCAGTCAAAGCACAGGTCTCAGTCCGACAGAATTCATAGCAGGATGTGGAAAGGGCTGTTCACTGTTGTTCCACACGTGATCCAACACAGCTTGAACAGTTTTGGCAAAGAAGAATGAAGTAAGAGTAATTGAAACCTGTTAGGATTTTGGTGCCGCTGTAACATCCAAAACGAGCTTGACAAATCTGTCAAGTTGTTCCTAATCCATCTCCATCTCTGAAGCAGGGAGAGCGAGTTTTGCCAATGTTTTGACCATTTAGTGAAACACTATATGTTGAGAACCACTACTGGGACCTGAGCCACAGTTTTACAAAAGGAGCTGAAGCTGATGGTGGGGTCTGATGAATAGGGCCGCCGGCCAAGACTAGCGAGAGCAATCAGCCGCTGAAATCAGACTTCCAGTGGCTGCAGACTCTCTCAAAGTATCCGTGGATCGAGAAGATCCCCGGGCAGACCCGTCCCTGTGAAAAGGACGGGCAACGTGAGTGAGTGAATTCAGAAAGTAATCAGTGTATGTGGCCGCTCATTCATCAAGAATCGACATATTTTTAAAGCAGCACCAGGTAGTCTGGTACCTGCGTTGCCATTGACCACAAAATTGGAAATAGGAAAATAAAACAGCCAGTTCTGAACCTTTTTCAATAAAAAAGGATGAGGTGGTTTTATTAGCCGTCTCGAAATCAGTGTACTTTGCAGAAACCCTTTTTTTCGTATCACAGCAGTTTGTATACAGCAACAAAGCGCTTATTTGTGGGCACTGGCCTCATTGGACGATGCATTTATTAAGTGTTTGTCATTCGAAAGTGTTCAATCCTTGGCTCTTCTGTAAAATCGCTGTGTACAGCCCAAAACGCCGCACACGTAGACGCTCGTAAGTACGAGAGGTTTGTTTCTCCAAGGCCTGAATAAGATGGCGATGTCTTCTCTTATGGCGGATGAGCGCCAGCGCCGTGGCTGAAATACGAATACATCTAATGTAACTGTTTACATCAGCCACGATTTTCAATGATTTGGAAACGTATTCACCCATCACCCACGACACCACAATTGCTAATTTGTGTATGTTTTTTTTTCCCCCTACATTATTACAATATCAAAAAAGGATTTTGCGCACATTTGTAAAGGAAACGCAGCTTGCACTCTACACTCTTAACATATAACAGGGCTGAGAGGAAAAAAAGCTTCTCTCTCTTCTCACACACTATGCAACACGGTGCCTGAACCAAGGCTCCTTTCAGCTGCTATGTTATGGAGGGATGGGAGGGAAAGTGCAGTGATGTGGAGTCTTTAACAGAGGGGTTTAGCAAAGTGAGATCCAGGTGCAAAGCAGGGAGCTGCAGTGAAGCTTTGGGGCTGTTTCCGTCTGTGTGTGTGTGTGTGTGTGTGCAACTGTATTTGCAACATAAATATAACAGGTGGTATTTATGACGTGAATACCAGAGTCCTCAATCATCTAATCCCAACTATGTAAATATCAGCCTCTCTGCGTCAGTGTGAGTGAGTGCGCGCTTGGCTGCTTATCTCCGCCATGCAGATGTTTGGCCCCTGGTCTTCCATCACTCTATCCTTGTTAACAGGCTGCAAGCCAACCGGAGTGTCACATATGACGCATATTACCGACCGGCTCCTCTTCCTCCCCCTTCCGGTACGAACCACTTGTTTGAAGTTCCCGTATTAACCCCGACGCATTTACACCGCAGGAAGAAAAAATAAAATCAAATAAAAATAAAAAAAAATATAAAAAAAACGCTGACGCGAATATTTTTGCTTCTCATCAGCCGGGTGTAGAGGATTGATTTTCAGGCAGCACACAGGTGAATCTCATTTCCTCTTTGGCCTAAAAAAAAATAAAAAAAATCAATATACCCCGACTTTAATCCACCAAGTCGGAGAAGTAATAGATTATATTTTTTTCATAATAAATAATTTACATGATTGCAATATTATTTTTTTTTAATTTTTTTAAAGAAAATAACTTATTTCCACCTTCCTCTTTCCGGTGAGAAGACGGTGACCGTCTCTGTTTCTGCCAGGACATTAATCACTGTCACGCTCCTCTTCTCCTCTTTCCGCGTCTGCCTGAGTCTGAAACAGACCCACCGCCTCGCCTCGCCACGGCCCCCCGCTCCGCTCCGCCCCGGCCGAGAGCCACCTTCATCCCCATAGCAACCAAAGCCAACCCGAGCGGAGCTGTGGACCTAGTGGGGCTCAAAAGATGTGTTCACAATCGGAACTCTTGCCGCTTGAGGACGCAGGACGCGACGCGTCATCGCTCCTGTTGCACGCCGTCGGACCTGCTTGTCAGTCGTGAAAGATAGCACAATCTTTGCACATTGGACTTCCAGCTGATCCCCACCGTGTCAAAAAATTAAAAAAAAATGTCAAAGTTCCTATTCTTAAGCCTCCACACTCAGACATTAAGTTGGATTTATATTTTCAATATGTTCTCAGTGTGTATCCCCCCATTGAGCTGGTAATTAAGGCCATTCTTACAGCGGCCTGGGCTACGACTCTCAAGACCAAAAATGAGCCTCTTAACGTGTAACATGGATCACAAATCCGCCATTTTGGCAAAGGAAGAGCCGAATCCCCCACTGGTTCTTTGGCTCGACACCAAGAGCATTCTGGCAAGAGGCAGAGGGAAAAGGTCACCGCATGCAGCGGAGCGATACCTCTGGGTCAAATTTAAGAAAAGAGAGCAGACAATAAATAATAAGCCAGTTTGATTCTGTGAGAAATGCTGAGATGTTTTCCTTTATCATTATTTTGACATCTGATACGGGGAGCTGCGTCTTCAGCTGTCACACAAAATAATATCTGTTCTCCGTTATTGCCTCTGTTCTGTCACTGGAATAGAATGTTGTCATTTTGAGTGTCAGCAAGAGATATTTATATATTTCATCTGAATGTCTCTGAACCAAAAGGACCCCATCTCAGTCCTGGCACATTTCTTCCCTTTGTTATGCTGCAGATATGAAAGGCTGTATTTTCACCCATTAGGACCTAAAGCTCCCTTTAAAAGCATTCTAAAGACTTTTCTGTGTCTGAAAATACCCCCTACTAATGGAATGCGTCTGAAAAACAAATCCTGACAGAATTGTCACCCTGAGCCTTTATTTCTTCGCCCCGTGATGCAAACAAAAACACAGACGGGATTTCAAATTGTTTCCTTTTACTGAAGGCACAGCTAAAGCTTTGATTCGTTCGGACTATGACGTACGTGTCACAAACCCACTTTTAAAACGACGTTGCAGGATGACAGAACCTGCCGCTGGGGCGGGGCGAAGTGAGGAGTGGTTGTGATTACAGAAACCATCTGTAATTGCATGCTTGTTTTGTTTCTAAAATTTGCAAAAACACATAAGAGTTTTCGCAAACTCTTATGCGCGCGTGCCGTCTTTCCAGCAAACGTCGACGTCGTGTGTGAAGTGTCGCCAAACTGGTGGCATGACCTTCCCTGTTTTATCCACGTTTTCGCTCCACACCTTTGTTGTTCAGTTCGGAGGAGTTATCAGACATGGTGGCAAAACCTGATACTGCAACCAAAGACTGAGTCGGTTAATGCCATCCACCTTGTTTAGCTCGCTGTTAGAGGTTGAGCAGTGCAAGGCTTTCTTCTGCCTACACCTCCCAGAATGCTGTGCAGTTCTGGCACGGAGTTCAGTGAATATTCTATATATCGAATACTCCATCAGATGTATTATCTATTGATATTGATCACGTGTTATTGATTTGTCTCTTATTTTGACTCTAGTGTGAGTATATATGTACCAAGCAGTATGTTGTTTTTTTTAGTCGTTAAGCCAAAGTGGCGTCCGTTAGCTTTTAGTCTTTCTGATTTTAGTTTAGAGAAATTATGTTACGTATATAAATAGGTTGTAAACACAGTTGTAGTTGTTAGCAAGAGATGAAAAGATTCCAAGTCGGCAGCAGGGAAAAAACTGATTCTACGTTTTCTGAGCTCCAAGTTGCACCTGGCGAATGCCAAGGTCATCCAGGAACACTGATTTTGTTCGGCTGTACAGTTTTACCTTTATTAGCTTTTTTCTTTTGTATTTAACTTGTTTTATGTTGGTGCACAGCTCCTTGGTCCTACCTCCGGTGTTGTTTTCAGTGTGCTCTATACATAAATTGACTTTGTGAGGTTAGGGGCATCCTGTAAATGCCGCCACTCTGTTGAAAAATAAAAACGATTGATTAAAATGACAATGAAGTCTGTCAGGAGAGAAAGCAACCACAGAAAATGAATTTCTCTTCTAAACGCAGACAAAACGGCCATCTTTCCTCGAATTGTAACCAAGATAAAAACACAAGACACACAGCAGTAGTCAAAGCAGCCAGGTTAACTTCCCGCTGTTATTGTGTCTTATGCACTTGCAGCTGCTCTGCTGCAGCTTCCCTTCGTGGATCTCAGTTAAATCTCTGTGTAAATTCTGAATTAATGCCGCTGTAATCCTCCTCCTCCTCGCTATCTTGACCGCAGGTTGTCATTCTGCTGTAATTCTGACCTCTGGGCCTGTATTCACTTCACTCTGACAAGGCGACCTCAGGCCCATTTTCAGCTGTTTCCGTATCAATTTCTGCATAATTTCATTCTGTTCCTCTCCTTTTTTCCCCCCTTCCAAATCCAAGAGCTGTACACCAGGGGCAAACATACTGAGAAGAGATACATTGTTAAAACAAACATATAAGGGTTTTGAAAGGAAAACGATCGCACTTAACCGAATCAAACAAATTGCTACTAAATTTGCAGAGTTTCAGAAAATATGCTCGTTTTTACAAAGAGCGGCCCCTGTTAACACGCTGCCAGGTGCACACAGTCAGAAGAGCGAACACAGTAGTGAGCATAAGCTCATAAATAGTTCTTGTGAAAACAGTGCGGTAACCGAGAGATGTAATTATGCGCAACTTGCACTCCTTGAGATGCAAGGTTAGTCCTTTCATAAGACGAACAGGAGAGAAGATTTCCAGGTTCTTTGTTTTTTTACCAGGCGAAAAAGGAGAATACGAGAAGACGACGACAATAACTGTTACAGTCACAGAGCAGTAATGTGCATATGAAATTGTTGGTATTATGTTTGGCTCTGACTGGCTTGTGAAAGTCATGCATTTTCTAAATCTTAAATTTTTTGTGAATTATATGTTGGCTGAGATCAATTCATTGATTGTTAAAGAAGAGTTAGCTTAGTCTGCGTAGTTTCTCACAAATACTCCTTATAAGCGAGACCAGTTCATATTTTCAGGATTGTGGGAGGAAATCGGAGTATCTGGAGAGAACCCACATTAGCACAGGGAGAACGAGCAAACTCCACATAGAAAGACCCCAGGTTTTGATTTGAGCCCAGCACCATCTTACTGTAAGACAACAGTGCTAGTAACTGTTACATTGTACAAAAATTATGCATTCCAAGCATTATGCACTTGCATTTTTGGATGCTAATGTAAGATTTAGCCAGCTGGACAGAGTCTGACAGCAGCAGATGCTCACATGTTCCCAAAATGCTAGAGGTCACAGAGTGTTGGAAACAGATGAGAACGAGGAAAACAGACATTATCGCATGACTGATTTCTTTTATTAACTTAAACGCAATCTCAAGATTTTCTAACATCGTGCCGGCCTATTTTCCCCGTAACATTGTGCAGAAACATCTTCTCAAACATCAAGAAAATGACAGGAATGGAGAGTGAAAAAAAACAAGTGCATCTCAGGTACTTAAACTTAAACTGACAGTTCTTCATCGGCTACTTGTACATTTTTCTGCTGTATTATTCTCCAAGCCAAAATCTGGGTGAGGTGAAACTGCTCTGAAGCACATTGAGTGTTGAATCATTCGTAAAATGTCACTAATCCAAACCTTGGCATGTGGCTGTCCAATTATACGTGTTACAGGAACGGAGAGGAGAGGCCAGCTGCCTGATTTTGCAAACCGCCACTACCCAAGCCTATCAATAAACGACAGAGCGTCCAAGACCACATGTATTCACAGCTGTAAACACAGACATTCAAATAAACAGCCACATTCACCAGAACCAGACTGTTGACCGGCAGAGATCCATGTGCTGCGCTGCTCTCTAATGAGCCAGCTATGTCACCAGAGGCAGCTAATCACAGTCTGACTCTGGAAACAACAGCCAGGCTGATGAAACTTCAGCACATCCGCAACCCTTCTCAAATTTGTCCAATAGCCTTCAAAACCTCTTGCACTGACGCAACACCGAACATAATGTACAGTGCTTTATGGCAGGACGATGGATAAAGATGTTTTTAAGTTCGCTCTACTTATTTTCAGAGCATGAATTCATAACTGGATAAGTGCCCCAGGAGTTTCGAGTGTACCTGCCTCCAATCCCGGTTTGAAGGGCTTACAACACACCTATTATTACAAACTGAGTGATTCTGTGCGGAAGAGACGGGGCCATTTCAGAGAACGTCGATGGTAAAATTAAACCCTATTCCACAAGGAGATCATTTTTTCTTCTTCTTCTTAAAGTAGGATACAAGGCTGCAAATCCTTGAGAAGAATGCTTGAGGATTCAATCCAACCGTACGACATCAGTCATTTTCCTATTAACGTTGAGTGTATTAAAGGAAAACTACGTAAAAGCAGTCCTTTCTTGTGATTCTGAAAATTACATTGGCAGTCCACCTGTGACCATGTGGACAGTCTTTACTTGGACATAACCTACCAATTCCCTGAAAAACGTATGCATTACCTTTCAAAATGACAGGCCGCTTTAACTAGATGTATAAATAAATCAATGAGGAACAACAAAATACTGTTTCCAGACCTGAATAAGATTACTGTGGGAAATGTGGCAGTAGAGTTTCAAAAGGCTCTTTTTGCCATCTACAGTAAATAAAAGCCCAAGTGAGGGGAATGCGTTTAGACACAACTGTGCTCCCCGTTCAAATAAAATTTAGTCTCAGAGACAACATTGAAGCTGTTCTGGCGGCTCCGAATTAAAAATTTAAGGATTCCTTGACGTTTTATAGTGAAAAGGTAATCCCTCTGGCAGTAACAAACACAAGACTAATATGGATTTATGGTATAAATAAAACCCGCATCGACAACTCTCATCACCTCTGATTTGGTTGGGTAGAACGATGGCGCAGATGATCAGGAACGGATGGGATTTTGCTTGGCTAGCTCTGACAGGTGAATGTTAGTCTAAAACACGAAAAATCTGATTGTTTTCCATCTGTGAACACACCGCATCAAGCCTCCTAACCCCAAATCACATTGGTAAACCTGTTGTGATGAGATAAGTGGGGGTTTAAAACTCCTTAAAATGATGCACGACTTAAGTCATCCTGCAATGACATGTGGGAACACAAGATTACAGGAAAAAAGGAGAATGTTCCGGTGTTCTGCTGTATATGTCATGTTATTATTTAATCTAGCCAAGGTTATTCAGAAGCCTTACATTTGGTTACATATTTAGCTCATGATCACAAGGAGTCACAGTTAACTAGAACTTTTGTTAGTTTTTACCAGATCTCAACCCAACTTAACACCTGTGGTAGATTATGGACAGGCGTTTTCAGACCTACTCAAGCCAACACTGGTTTCTAGAATCAGTGTCAAGATCCAGATAAGCTGTTCTGGCACCCCATCGTCAATCTGTCGGTCCCTTGCTTTTGTGCTGTTTGTCTTATTAGCGTTCTGAAGATATGTCACCATTAGGACAAATGAAAATGCCTCTGTATCAATCTCTCTCATTGATACAGGACATTGCTCGATTTAAGTCCAGCCTTGAAAACCAAAGAAATCAACGTTCTTCAACATGGCAATTGTTGATTCTCAGTAGATGCTCATCTTCCTTAAATATCCTCAGTGACTTCTAACATGAAAAAGAGCACTCCGATGTCTTTAAAACTATCTATTAGCCCATAGAGCTCAAAGAAACCCGCAGTAAAGGGGTATTCTAGCAGCGGAACGAGAACAATGTTCCCACCGTCCCCACAATGAGCACAACACCCATCTTCCAACCCAATCCTCCCGGTCACATCAAGCTTTGAATAAGTTCCCTTCCTAAAGCTTCTGGGGGTTTCAGCCGTGCATCCAGAGCATCAATGAAAACAGTGTGTACCCCCAGCCGCCCCCACCGCCACCCCTACAATGGCCAAATCAACTGTGGGAGCACTTTCTTTTCCTTTCGCCCTTCTTTTATTCTCATCCTGCTCAGACCATGCCAAGGTTCAACAGAGGAGGGACGGCAGAAGGAAAAAAAGGCGCATGCCTTCACGTCCGCTTCGCATGCACACAAAGGGGTAAAAAAAAAAAATCCTGATTGCTCAGACATGCACGCATGCGTACATGCACGTGTGCGCACCTCGAATAAAAGCAAGAGACAGAAATCACTGAAATGATTAAGTTCAAGTTAAAGGATGCCCTTCTGCAAATAATCGTCCAAAATTTCTCACTAGGGTTTTGCTTGTTTGGACACTAAAATCATCTGTATACGAAAGAGGATGCCCTACAATTTGGCTGCACTCTGATGTCTTTGGAGTTTTTTGTGTCCTCCCTATTCAGACAGAAACTACTGTTGCATAAATTTGCAAGTTTAAAAGGCTCAACCCAGCTTGTTTTATTGCCTAAGTAGTGCATTCTACTCTAGCCTATACCTTTTCTTTGTGTAGCTGCGTGGATGGCGACCAAGGATAAATAGAAGTGAAACAAACACGATGATGTCGACACGACAAATTGAGACTGCTGGGTCGGATCGAGCGTTAATTAGCGGCATTGCAGACAGAATGCGTGAACGCTCGCTTCCATATCAGATTTCACAGACAGCGAGGTTGTGTGTCAGAGCAGAGAAAGGCCAGGTTACAGACAGAGGGAGGCCTGTGAGTGAAGGCCTCTGCATTCATGAACAATAAGATCCTGGGAGACTGACGGGACTCAGACAGACAGGGTGGAATTATTCATTTCAACGCTCCGGCTCAGACCACCGGCTTCCCGCTTTAATTGTCCGCTAATTACGAGCTGCACTTTCTCCCTCAGTGCCCAAAGATCACGCACGCATTTTCATCTGGCTGTTGTTAAGGTGAGCCACAGCCTGCAAGTTCTCTACTGACAGCAAAACTGGCCACGGGCCGCTACGAAATGCAGGAAAATAAAAAAGCTAAACTGAATCCAAGAGCGAAATTCCTCACTGGGAAACAGCCGAGGAGTGATTTCATTTTGAATAAAGCGAGGGGAGCTCAGGTACAGGACCTCAATCAGGTTTTGGAGTGCGTGCGAATTGAAAATGGCGACATTGGTGTCACCACTGTGGGACAACATAATCACATTCAGGTGACGCGGCTCTGCATTCCCGCTGTAAAGAACAGGAGGATATTGAGGTGAAAAGCTGCCGTCTCAAATCATAGCGCCCGAAACTATAATTTCAGATCTGGTGTCATATTTACATAAGAGTGAGCAACACACTCTTCGATGTTGTCCTGAATACACAGGGCAACTTTCAGGAGACATCTCGCTCTGTGTGCGTCTTCCTTCTATGTAAAGGCCTGAAACAAAAGAGGAGGATGTCTACATCATAACTAATTACCAACCTCCTTGGGGAAAACCACACTAAAGTGCTAAAAGACAAAAAAGTATTCACATCCATAAGGTTTTCCACATATATCATAACACAAGAGAATAGCTTAAAGCAGGGTTTGATAATGAACAACTCTTCTAAGCTTCAGACATCTCATCAACCTTTGTTCAAGACATGAATAAGAGTATGGCACAACTGAGCCTCACCATCGTCTTCCTATGCTATTCCGCTCGACTCAAATCTCGCTTACACTTCCATCTGTGCTTTCTCCTATTCACTTGGATTCCTCCAGTAAACTATGAACCGAACAGAAGGAGAAGTTGTAAACAATAAGGTCGATTTTGTGTGCCGTTTTTGAATTGTAGTTTGCCTGTGGTTTTAGTAATACTGGCAGTGGAAGTGAATGGAGCCATTCAGTCCGTGTTGGCCACGCTTTCAAATTCTGAATTAACATTAATAGTCGTCCTTTTCGGCTCTGCACTTCTGTCTTTGCAGTGGAGGATGATTGTTTACAATTTCTGGTAAGACTTATTGGGTCAAACTACATACGTCATGGGCAAATGTTAGCGATTGGGTAAAATGTAAAACCTAAAGAGAGTCCAGCCATCGAGCAAGCAATCATTTCTCAATAGTCAAGAGCCTGGACCCTCTGTGCAAAGCAAATAGCACTGGAGTAGGGGCTGGTTGTTGCATGCCTAGGCCTGACATCTTGGCAAGACATGGCCGTCCACCTAACCCAGGAAGTTGAGTAGGGAGAGCATTAATCAAATATTAATCAAATGTAGCCATGTGGTCCATGGTAACTATCGAGATCCATTGCTCAAGTGGTAAAACATCTGTACATCACCTTGAACACACCATTCCCACTACAAAAATGGTGGAGGGGATTCTTTTCTTTCAGCAGGCACAAGGAACCTAATCAGAGTTAACCTAGCCGTCGCCTTCCTACACGAAATACCATTCGATTCCCAGCTCCCTTCAGTGTATCCTCTGGGATTTCTTCTATTGAACTCCATTTCTATATAGGGTTGTAATTTGGCAAAGACAGGGAAAAGAAGTAACGAAGTCATTCAGTCCGTGTTGGCGGACTGAATGAGCTACAAATACTGAGCAATTAAAGTCAGAGCAAGAGAAATGAATGAGTGATTTTATTGCTGACGAAGGTGTTATGGGGCAACTCCCTGCGCGGTTGTTTACATTTCCGTTAGCAATGGGGTAAAATGTAAAACTTCGACAAAGTTCACAGCTCAAGCAAGCAATTGTTTCTCGATAGACAGGGGTCCAGACCCTCTGTATGAAGTAAAGCATAGGAAAGGGGCTGGTTTTTACTAGGCTGGGTCAGTTGATGGAAAGAAGCTTGGAACTAACTAAGACAAGGCAATCGTGGAGCAGAACCTGTTACACGTGATTTGAAAATGGACTGGAAATTAAACCTCCAGCAGACCAATGACCCAAAACGTACAGTCAAAGCTCCAAAGCTGGAATGCCCTATTAGATTCAGGACTTAGGTACTGAATCTACAATCTTTTCACATATGCTCTGTATTTAATCTGACTGAGCTTGAGCTATTTTGCCAAGAAGAATTGGCAGATATTCCTGTCTCTAGGTGACCAAATCCGGTAGAGTCACACCCCGAAAAACTTGCAGCTGTAACCACATCATGTAGCGATTCTGCAAATATTGACTTCTAGCCAGCATAATGATTTGTCCCTAACAACCAAAGAAAAAAAAGTGAAGTCTGGTCCACTTGAGAGGCAGCAGATGTTCTGAAAAACTGATTTGACATAGATGACAGGTTTCCAAACAGCTTGAGAAATGCCATGCTTTAAAAACGGTCTGCTTCAACTTTCTGACTCACTTTGGCTCGGTGAGTGGGAAAAGCTACACCTGAAGATGACAAAAGAAGCTGGGATGAAACATTGTTTTTCCCTCGAATTTCTCAATGCGCTCGTGAGAACTGCTGATAAAAGCCGGTGAGAGGAAATTACACAAAGCGCGTGGCACTAGACTAGACTTAATCATACCTCTTATCTCCATCCGTCTGTTATCTCTTTAGACAGACAGATTCACTGCAACACCCACACGCTTTGTGAAGGTCAGACCGTACTCCTCCTTTTGTTTTCAGGGTAATTTCAGATGAACGGGAGGACAGATCAAGTTCTCCTGGCATTAAACTTTCATAGCCGTTTGTCCCTCTCAAATCATGCCCGACAACAAAAAACTATTCAAATGGTACAGTTTACAAACGCATCATTAAATTTCGGGTAAAGAGGCCACTGCCTCGTCTATTCGACACTTATCATATTTGTTAATGGGGATGAATTATTCATGCCGGCATCAGATGACACGCAGATACGAGCTCCTGCGTGTCATTGAAACAAAACAATCCGGCACGCTGTACAGCAGGGACAAAGAGAACCAGGAAGAAGGTGAAAGTAGAGAAAGAAGTAGTCCAGGAGGCTGAGAGAGGGGAGAATGTTGGAGTGTTTTTGGGGCGCTGGTTTGGTGCCCCTCTCACCCATCCCACCCAGCCACCCTCCTGGCCCGGACCTGTCAAGAGACCCTCATAAGTTCATCAAAGATGAAAACCTCTTTTCCATTTGAAAGGAAAACTAAAGGAGGCTCCTAGGCTTACAAAGGCGTTAATCATCCATAGGACAAGCATGTGGGCCTGACAAAACCAGGAAGGAATAAATGAATATCAATCAAAAGTTGCGGGGGGATACATGTATATATGGATTTCATCGCACGTGTTGACGAGCGAACAAAGCAACAAAAACCGAAGTCAAGCCAACTCTACAGGGCACAGATGAGGCTGTTAAAATGTATGGCTGAATATGCATGAGGACTGGATAACGATATGATTTGTCACTAAGTCAAGATTAATTGATTGATTTCATGCCACCAAATACTTTTCTCTGAGCGCTTCTGAAAAGCACGGTTGTTTCAAAGCACAACAGGGGTTGCTGCCAAAGGATTTTCAAAGGGTTGAGTCACTAACGGTTTGGGACAAAATGCAAAAGGTCAGAGGAGAATTCCATGAGTTTGACGATGCTGTCGTCTGAGATTTAAAGCTATCAGCCAGGATTAAAATTTAACATTTCAATTTTAACCCACAGGGCAAAAGTTTTCTTTTATGCTTTGCTATGTTGTTATTCATGAATGAATCTAGATTCGAGAAACACATCTGTCTGGTAACGTCACACAAGGAATAAAGCAGCTGATTAACGTTCTTTTTAGATTGACCATCTGTGTTTTTCTATTTGTTTTTGTCTCTTCGATCTCAACTTCCTTCCATATTCTCCTACTTCAAAGATGTATTGAGAGTCAGATTTGAAAACACAGTTGGGGTTAGAGGTGGGGTTAGGGTCAGTCCTAACCCTAACCCAGGGAAAATTTGGTAAACAAATAAAACACAGAGAAGCAGATTGTTAAGACGAGCAGAACAGACTGGAGAGGAACTATTAGCGATTCAGAATCTGTCACAAGTTGCTCATCGACTGTAATTTTACTAATTCCTGCCAGTCAGCTCGATTTCTTGCATCTCTGTGTTGGCATTGATTCAAATACAAGCAAATCAGAATTAGCAGGGTTCTGTTTGTTTGTTTTTTATGAATTTTGAGAACTTTGTAAAACTTGCTGCTGGTTCATCTGAAATCTTCCCAATGTGGTGATAGTAAATAAGTTTTTTCCCCACTCTAGTCTTCATTACCCAGCTACATTACCTTTAAAATCGGCCTTTTATGTAAGGCAAACAAGCAGAAATAAAAATGAAGAGATCATTGGTGATGTTGTGACGGCCAGCAAAATTACAGGGGGCCACTCGCCCTCCCAGCCCCCTTTGGCACCATCAAGCAATTAATCCAAAGCACAGACTTGTCAACCTTTGCCAACTCAAACTCCTGCCATGCTCGGTCGGATTTTAAAGCTGTTTCGCTCCTAACGAATGCAGCGTCAAATTTGTGATGTTGACGCCGAACAACAGCATTTCAATGAAATTCTGCGCACGCCGCAGTTCGGATAAGGCGAAACTGCTACCCTAAGCAGTCCTGAGCCACGGTCCTGACATGTATATAAAAAAAAGAAGTTGTTTGATTCATGTGGTAGGACTGAGTGTGATATTTTCAGCAATGAAGACAGGCAGGAAATGGAGCAAATCTGTCTAAGAGCCAATGGCAGATAAAAGCTTGTTCAAAGGTGCTTGAAATGTAAGCACTTTAGACGGGAAAAGTCACCCAAGCAATCATCCGTGAAAGCAACCAACTTTATAAATGTCTTTATTCATTTGTTGGACCTTTGCTCCACCACAGACGAGCCTCTTTTTCCCTGTTTCTGTGCCAGTGAACTTCACCTGGTAAGGTGCAGCACAGTGCCGCTCAACACTGCCCTCTGTCGGGGCTTTAAGGAAAACCTCCAAAGATTCAACTCCCCAGTAATCAGCTTCAAAAAACATGCAAGGAGAGCTTCTAATGCCTTTTTTAAAATTTTTTATTTTTTATCACGTTCAACCTTTCTTTTGTCGTATCATTTGCAGTCCAGAGGACCTCTCCCTGTTGGACATTTGTCCTCGTTTAAGGATTCGAGATTAAGCCAATCTGGTCTGGATGAAGGAGAAACAGGAGAAGCAATCCATCCCAAGTGACAAGCTTATGAATACAGACTTTCTGGGCTCAAGTATAAGTGATATCAGCCTCAAAGGTGACTGTAAATTATTATTATTTATTTATTTATTTATTTTTTCCTGGGGGTTGACTGTGAAACACGTGTAATGCTTCTGCACATCCCGCGCGTAAAAGCTGCTTATGTAGACAATGAACGCCACCGGATACAATTTACCATGCCTTAATTATAACGGAAAACAACGAAGACACGAGTCAAACGAGAGTTTTGATTTTTGTGAGACAGTTTTTGCCGCAAATTAAGCTTCAGCCGCGCGCGCGCGCGCACACACACACACACACACACACACACACACACACACACACACACACACACACACACAAATCTCTGCGCAATATATTTTTTTTCTCTCTTTTCTCTCTTTAGCCCCGTTTCTTAAACTGCTATTCTCAGTGGACTTCAGGAGCACAAAGTAAGTTTGAGACAGCGCTGCTGTTGGGCAGGCTGAGGCTCCTGCAAGCCCACAAATGCGCCTCTGATCCTGGGATGAAACGTGAGTGGAAAGTAAAACCGGCCAGGCATTAAAAAAATAAAATAAAATAAAAACCCTTCCCTTAACAACACATTGACATAGAGGAAACAACAAAAAATGTTTAAGCCTAAATAAAGAAAGTGAGAAAATGTCGTAGAAAGTGTTTGCGATTTTATTTTATTAATAACTAAAAAAGCAAAAAGCCTAATTATGCACATGGTATTGTGTGGAGGGAGGGGGCGGGGGGAATGGTCCCGAGAGAGACGGACCCCTCCGCATGCCTGAATAAGGCTCCAAAGTGGCCACACCATTACTGACTGTGGGTGGTGGTGTGCGTGCAGCAAGCGGCTTGTTTACCGTGTAAATAATAATAAGAAAAACAATGACTCAATGTCAGATTACAGTATTTTCGCTCCTCAGTGCAAAGCTGATGCAGAATCCGACCTGAAAACTGAATAGCCACACACCCGAAAAAGTGCTTCTCATCCCAGGCATTCTTTGCAACAAGAAAACAAAAGAAAAGTGATGTTTTGGGTTTTTTTCCCTCTTACCTCTAATGCGGGTTGTATTCCTCTGGACCATGAAAAAAAATGCCAATCGGATGAAAATACATTAAAAAAATAATTTAAAAAATAAATAAAAACAAACAACGAGGGGAAGGGGGGTGGTGGGATGGGGAGGGGGCGTAAAAGATCTCGCACTTTTCTGCAGCGGAGCCAGAATAGAAACAGGTTCTACGTGTTGTTTCCTCAGCCACTGCGCGTTCCTCTCCGAGAGACCTGCAGCCGACAACTGCGCTCTCTGCTCCTCCGTCGGGCGATACCACCGGGCTGAAGAGGGGAGGGGGCGGCGGGGAGAGGAGAGAGAACCGGGGAAGGAGAAGAAAAGGAGGGAGGAGGCTGTGGGAGGGAGTGGAGAGGGAGAGATGGGGCCGATTTGCAGGCGAGGTGGGGAGGAAACGCGCGCGCAACCTGCGAGAGCTGGACGTGCGTGTGCGCGCGCGAGTTTGTGTGCGTGCGTGTGTGTATGCACACACACACATGTTTGCGCAGCTATCTTTGCAGAGACTTTCCATTGACTTCCATTCATTTCTACAGCCTAAACCTTACCCTTACCCTACCCCCACCCATTACATACCTAACCCTAACCCTATCCAAAACTCAATTTACACCTTAGTCCTAAATCTGACCCCTGACCCAAAAACAGCGTTTCCCCTCATGGGGACCAGGCTTCGGTCCCCACAAGTAGCAGTTGGTCCCCACAACGTAGTATATGTCAGGAAAATGGTCCCCACAAGGTATTAGAAACAAACACGTGTATGTGTGTGTCTGTGTGTGTGTGCGCGCGTGCCTGCGTGCGTGTGTGTGTGTGTGTGTTGGTCGCTGTGGACTCCAGACCGGATCAGAATGAAGAGCGCCCGGGGCTGCTGGGAAACGATTTGGCCCCTGCATGTTGGATGCTGGGGGTGTGGTGGGGGGTCCGCTGGAGCCTGTGCCTGCGGTGTCTGCGCTGGTTGGTGGTGGTGGTGGTGGTGGTGGTGGTAACCTAGCAATTGAACTCCCTGGGTATCAGGGAACCTTTAACAACAAACACAAGTTTTGTCTCATCTGCACAGATGCAAACTAGCCAAGGTGGATCTGTTTTAGTCAATTCTGTTCTGTTCTGTTCTATTCTGGACATTTTTATTTTTTTTAAGTTCATAGTTTAAATTTATACCGATTCTATTTTGGACATTTAAAAAAATAAGCAAAACAACAGAAACCACAAATAAAATTAATTACTAAGTCTCTGTAAACAAAGCCATCCTTCAAAAAACAGCGCTAGTAAGACCGAAGACTTTTGCTGTCCAGTTTTTGGTAGGAAGAGAGAGAGAGAAAAGAGCAAAATGATAAATCATGCAAACAGAAATTATTGAACTTGTTTTCATTTATTTATTTAATTGATTTATTATTTATTGCTTGGCATTTTTGCACTGTTTCTTACTTAAATTTGTTGGATTCCTTCCAAAAACTAAGCTTTTGAGACTAGGCCGTGCATTTCCAACCATGTAGAAGCCAGGGCTGACTCTTAAGTTTAGCTGCTTAATGATGGCTGTTTGGTATCATTGTCCTGCTGGTACGGTGACGCTACTAATCATTACACAGTGTTCTTATGGGTCTGAAAGCCTTACCTTGCGGGCAGATTATGCGGACTGGTATTAAAGAAGATCTACCTAACAGACAGACAATCTACAATCTTGTCTACAATATTCAGTCAAATTATGTTGGGAAATATAGCTATTAACACATAAACAGATATATAAATAAACATCCATACGTCCATCAAATTATGATGGGTGGTAGGTGCCCATCAGTAGTGGTCATTGGACGAGTGGAAGGGTACACAGATATAGAAATGCATTATATACATTACATAATTTACATCTATTGTAATTTTAATATTCTATTTTTTATGACAAGTAAACTGATGATAGATAGATAGATAGATAGATAGATAGATAGATAGATAGATAGATAGATAGATAGATAGATAGATAGATAGATAGATGCAGGTGCAGAGGGGTCAACTGGGTCAGAACGAGTACCGAAGGTAAGAACAAAAAAATAATAAAGGTTCTTACCATCATCAACATGCAGTTTTTGGTACTGAACATATATTTAATATGACAAGGCAGCTGTTATGTTTTTATTATGTTAAGATGTACTAAAGCTAGGTGTAGAATAATGAATAGCTTGTTTCTTGCTCCCAAATGGACAGAAAGAAAGTGATAGATCAGAGGAGGAGGCAAAAATGCAGTCAACAATACAAGAAGACAGGAGAGGAGAGGGACAACAGTCAGAAATAAACACAATGGAAGAAAACGCAGAGCAGCAAATCAGAGAGGCCGTTTGCATTCTCAATGGACCTTCTACACCCAAATGACCCAGCACACGTCTTGCAGTTCAACATAAAATATGATGATGAGGCGTTTATCCAAAATTGTGTAAATCAATTTTGGATAAAGCACTGGTCGACCATTGTGCTATCATTTCCTAAAAATGAAGAAGGAAGGTCTTTTCAGAAGAAATGGTGTAAGAGTAACCCATGGCTGGAGTATTCTCCCAGTTTAATTTCCATGTTTTGTTTTAGCTGCCGTTTTTTGTGAATGAAGAAAAGTACATGTTACGCAAATCACGGAAGACAACAGGATTAAACTGATGGACGAAAGCATTACAGAACATTAAAGAGCGCCATGCATCAGAGTCCTATATGTGTGCTGTGGTAAAGTGGAACACTTTTCAGAAAAAAAATCACTGGAGGCAGTTTTGGCAATAGGCAACCTTCAGTCACAAGCTGCAAAAGACAAAGAAAAGCAGAGGAATAGAGAAATTGTATCTCGGCTGATTTCCATTGCACTTTATCTGGCAAGGCAGGGCATGTCATTTAGAGGAAATGATGAGACTTCAGGAAGCCTAAATGGAGGCAATTTTTTTTAGAGCTCGTGGAGTTATTCGGCAAGTATGATAGTGTCATTCAATTGCACCTTGATGGGTTGAAAGAAACAGGAAAGTCACAAAAGACCACTGGTCTCACTACTATCAAACAGAACACAAAATGACATAATCAAAGCATTAGGCATATAAGTAAAGCGTGCCATCAAAACCGAAATAAAAGAAAGTGAGCTGTATTCCATTCTTATTGACCAAACTACAGATGTTTCACACATGGAACAAGTGTCCTTTGTGGTCAGATATGTGGGCAACATGCAGATTAAGGAGCGATTTATTCAGGTGTGCAACATCTAATCCACAAGCGGAGAAACCCTTGAAAATCTGGTTAGAATAGAATAGAATAGAATTCAACTTTATTGTCATTGCACTGTCACAAGTACTAAGCAACGAAATGTAGTACTGGACTTACTGAAGGAAAATGACCTAAAAATGGACGACATTAGAGGTGAGGGATACGATGGAGAAGCAAACATGAGAGGACACTACAGGCAAGAATTCAGGCAAGGATTGTCCACTGTCAGGCCCACTGTCTTAATTTGGCGTTAGTTGAAAGTGCCAAATCAAATATATGTTTTATCACATTTTTCAACTTGGTTGGAAAAACTTTACATGTTCATTGGAAACTCATCAAAAAGACATACCGCATTTGCTGACGTTCAGAAAGGAATGCAACCACATCAGCGCCCAGTTGAACTGCAAAAGTTGTCTGACAACTCGATGGGCCTGCAGAGAGAGTAGCCCTGAAGTCTCTCAGGAAACTTCTTCCATCTGTTATGAAATTCTTAGAGATTATGACTCAGCAAAGTCCCCCCTGATCTATCAGCAGGTGACACAGCAATACTTTGGAAGAACATCAATTTTGTTTTCTTCTTATGGCTTGGAATGACTTGCCCCGTCTTCCAAGTAGTTGCAGTTGCATTAGATGCGTTACAGCAGAAAGCTATGGACCTGGCTGCAGCCTGCAAAATTGTTGAAGGGGTTCCACAGACACTGGAGCGTTCCAGATCAGAGGAATTTGAGGAAATGTATATTAAAGCCACAGAAAAGGCTGCATCTGTGCGGCTTGACCCCCCTGAAGAAGTCAGTGGACACAGAAGGAAGAGGAAAGTGCCAGCAAAGTTTTCTGCGGTTGGTACAGCCGCTTCTGACGACCATGTTTTCAGTGCCTTGTTTTGTAGACTCCATTACAGAAATGGTTTAAGGGAGGAGATAATATTACCTGAGAAATATCAAATGCCCTCCACTGCCTTCCTGTCCCAGAAAACTGGACCAACGCAACAGTTCCTCCAAAAGCACTTCAAGCTCTAACGATGCTCTGCCGGTTTTATGAAACTGATGACTAAGAAAAATTGCAGACAGAGCTGAAGGTTTTTCACACATCATATTTGGACTTTTCATCTTTCAGTGTGTCATCAATGCTGTCTGTCATCAAAGAAAACAGTGCTCATCCGGTTTTTCCCAACATGACTGGACTATTGAAAACATATGCCACCTTATCAGGGTCTACAGCAACAGACAAAATATGTTTGGTGGTCTAGCTCTGATTTACATATCTTGCTAAATTGCAGGTTTGAATATTGCAATACTTCCCTATAACAAAAATAAACCTGCAGAAAGAAATTACTAAGAAAATATTTTACATATGCATAGTTGTATGTTCTATATAGAGATTTTCCTTAGCTTTGATTGTATATCTCACAATTTTGTCATTTGTCACTGTTCATTAAGCTCTGAAAGCTGTGCGGGTTTGCTAATATTCTATCCTAAAATGCGGATAGATGTGCCCCCCTTTTTTTTGAGCACCTGCCCTTTTAGTGGTCCTGCACGGCCCTGGATGGACGGACGGACGGATGGACGGACGAACGGACGGACGGACGGACGGAAGGAAGGACGGACGGACGGACAGACAGATAGAATGTGTTTGAGTGCAAAAGTAAATTCAAATACATTCAGCATTTTTCATATTGTCTTACTTTATTCATATAGATCACGGACTGCAAAATATGAGTCCATCGAGTATAGCTCATCAAGCTGACAGAAATGGTCCAAACAGATAAAAAGCTATTTATTATAGTGTAATTACATGCCAGTAGGTCTTGCCATATTTTGCTAAAAAGCATTTAACATGTAGTCTATGGTGTTCAGACTGGAGAGATAGGGAACGGCGGGGTATTTGGGCCAGCTCGGGGTGGAAGGTTGCAGGTGCACATTATTTTTTTATAAAAGGTTTTGTTGGCTCTGGTGGCCTTTATTTGAAAGTAGTTCGACAGGGAAATGGGTAATAAGAAAGGGGGAAGACATGCGGCAAATGTCGCGAGTCGAACCTGCGACCACCCTCACGAGGACTAAGGCCTCCATACGTGGGTCGTGCTTTGCCCCTGCGCCACCACAGCACCCTTGCAGGTGCATGTTATCTCCTTCCCATGCCAATTTGAACAAGGACTTCATTTCCCAAGATGCTCTGCGCGTCGCCCGACAATCTGTGGAAATCCGAATGCGCCTGCGTATCCAGACGTGGCAACGGCATCATGGCCTCCTGGATCCGCTACAGGAGAAAGATGAGAGAGGCGACAATGTTCGCGCTGGTGCTGCTGGTGAGTTGCTGGCCGTCTGTTTTGTGTCGCGGGAGCCGCACGAGCTCTGCGTGTCGCTCCAGCGCGCGTGGGGGGGTTGGGGAGATGGCGCGCGGCGCTGCCTTTGGTGGAGGAGGAATCTGAATCGGTCTTAGTCTCCAGCATGTCTCCTAGCCTCTCTCCGCGCAGGCAGGGGCTTCGGGAGGTGAAGTTGACAGCCGCCTGGTGAAGTTAGTGCCCACGCACACCCACGCTACTATCACCGTGCAGTAACGGCGGGCATTGTCGCTGGTGTGGCGTGTTTACCAGCAGACAGAGGGCGGGTTTCTGCTCTCCTGCGCTCTGCGGTGTCTGAACCGGCTGACGTTCATTGAAAACAGTAAAGTCACAGCAAGCTGAACCACTGGGATAGTTAACCTGTAACTTTCAGTTCTCCATACATGTAGTCTACGTGGAGCTACAGAAGCGGTATTCAGCGTTTCAGGACCTGCTCGGTTCTGTTCAGCCCGGCCAGCTTGTCAGGCGGGGAAATGAAAGTACATAACTTTCACATTAGCATACCGCAGTATATCAGTGTTAAACAGAAGTGGCCTTTGGCAGCAATACTGTGGGCCTTGCTTGGTTTATGGAGTAACTGGCAAGAAAATATATGATGGCTCATATTGTAAGACCTGAGGTGGAAAAGCCTGGAATAGAAGAATCTCAGAGGTTGCTACTAATGAGCTACATTTACTCAGTTACATTGAAATAAAAGTTGCTCAGGTAACTTTAATTTTGAAAGTTTTGGCTTTAAGAAGCTACAACTTCTTAAAGTAGCTTTACTGTATCATACATTTTACGTGTATTGAGTACAAGTTTTGGCTGCTCTGAAGAATCTTATGTTTTTATTCCCTAAAATGTCAGAAAATGATTGATATTTTCCATTTTCTAAATGTTTTTTCCCCCCTGTTTTGTTCAGTATACTGATTCAATCTGTGGCCTGTAATCTGAAATGGATAAAACACTTACTGTTTTATCTGTGACTGTATCTTAACAGCCTTCTTCAAAGGATATGCCACACATAGCTCCTGTGACAGAAAACAACAGATAGTAGCAGCACGAAGAGTAGAGATGCATTGGTGAATGTGGCTGACTTTTTTTCTTTAATTTTAATTGTTTTGTTTTTTACCAAGAGTCTCATCTAAGAACTATATAATAAAAAGATGAACAAACGTTGTGGAAAATGTTTTTTTTTTTCCTTCCTGTTCCTCATTCCTCCTTCATGACTTGCATTTGGAGCAAAGCTGGTGTCACCTCTGTGGTTGAGCGAGCAAGTGGTCGTAAAACAGCATTTTGCTATTTTAAAACAGAAAAGTGCTTTGTGGTTCAGCACTACTCAGCCCACAAAAGTGTTTCCTTATCAGTGTAGCACAATGTAAAGATAAATAAACTTTCGAAATCTAAGACGTGCATTATCGAGACACATTGTTACAACAGAGTAATAAAAAACAAAAAACTTTTAGTTCACAAATGTGTTGTTTTCAGTTATGAAATTCCTACAAAACTTGTGAATGAAGTCAAAAAGGAAGCTGTTCGCTAATGTAAGGATTTGGGTGTAAATTAGAACGAGAAAGTTGATTTTAATTGAATTTTGTTTTTCCAAAATGAATGACACATGGAGGCTAAAATAATAATAAATTAAAAAAAAATCCCAAAACAGAATTTTGTAAAGAAATCTGTTAACACTGGCATTGAAAATACATGAAATGTGATGGATTCGACTTGGTTATACAGGCTGACATTCATACAGCTGTTAACCAATCTTTAAAACAAACAAATGCTTTCCGGGTTTGCTTCCTG
Source organism: Alfaro cultratus (assembly GCA_903066825.1). Lineage (NCBI taxonomy): Eukaryota > Metazoa > Chordata > Actinopteri > Cyprinodontiformes > Poeciliidae > Alfaro > Alfaro cultratus. Next base: position 29,786 of record CAEFZX010002407.1, on the reverse strand, counting down.
TAGTGCTGCAGCTTTGACAAACTGTTGATGCATGGGTGTTTCTGTAAACTCATCTCTGTATGCTTTTGGGCAGTGGCAGTGTTTGTTATCTTGGCGACGGGCCACTGCTCTTTGGAGCTGAAAGACATTCATTTGTATAAAGTTAGATTGCTCACTCTCAGCTATAATTGACAGTGTGTGAATCAGCAATAGACGATGCAGGAAAAATGGTTAGGGGACGTAAAATCAACTTAGTAAGTAGAAAATATTTGGTTTTTAGGACTTTTGTTGATCATCTCTTGTCCCAATCCTGGTTTTGAATGATAATGTTGACCCTTTAGGCGAAGAATATGAAGGTTCATCATTATGCAGCAATTTATAAGGAATTTGACAATTTTCTTGTTACAGGAGTTTTGAGTTTTCTCTCTTTTACATGTTGTGACCTCATTAATGTTGGCCCATATTAGATCTAACACGCCTGTGTTTGGGCCGTGGCTTGGCATTTATGACACCTTGAAAAGCCAGTAAAGTTGCAGAAAGGGATGAAGCGACTACAATACATATCTGTATTGGTTCGATAAGTAAACTGAAGCAAAATTAATAACTGACTTTTATTTCCGTCTTGTTGCTGTTTGTTTCCATAATGGGAAGCATTTGGTCATGTGGTATCTGTTTGGTCATTGTCCGTGACGCCGACAATCGTTTCTTTCGTGGTATTGAAAGGGTGGAGAAAAATATATAATATTGGTAAATATCGGTTATAAAAGCAATATAAATATCGGCTGTTGATATTGGCCAAAATATTTCCATCAGTGCATCCCTTTTTGCAAGTATTATATTTTGTTTAAGCACATCCAAACACTAGAAATCATAACACTTCCACATATTGTGTATAAAAAAAGCAGGTTATTCAAGTGACTACGAAGTGTAGTGGGACAAGGTTTGTATGCAGAGTGGAGGAGTTTTGGCAACCAGATGAGGTCAAGGATTATTCGTCAATGCAATCAATAATAAAGCAGTCGTTGTTGTTCAAAGAAAAGCTCATGTTTAATTATAAACCACCAGAGATGGTTGAATTAATGCTTTTCTTCTGTGCTGCTTTTCACAGACATTCACAAAAATATAAAATGTAAACTTAGAGAAAAAAAAATTGCAGAACATTTAGAGTCACTTAAACCTTATTAGACATAAAATCAAAAAATAGATGTATGTAAGGTAATAGAAATAAAACCTGAGACAGAAACCAGATTAAAGTAATTTTTTTCTTTAAAAAAAAATAAATAAATAATCCAATAAATCAACCAGGTTACAGCCGATACTTGGATTGTTTGTTTCAAATGTTGCATCTGTGTCACTGATAAGGTATGGATGGGTATTAACCATATTGACAGAAAAGCTAAAACAGCTGCAAAGCATTAAACTATGGACGGATATCTCAAGAGAAAAGGTAAGTCAAAAATGTCCACTAACCATTCTAAAGAACTGTAGGGCATCGGAGCGGGCAACCTCTTTACAGTGAACGTGTAGCTCACCTGTTGCCGTAGGTTTTCGCTTTTTAAATATCCCAATAAACGTGCGACTGCAGAAACAGATGCAGGCGTGGTTTTAAACAAAGGATCTCTGCTGTTAAGAATGTGGTAAGGAAAGAAACTGCTCAGAAAAACAGAAGTGGCTTAGATAGTTTGAAGGCGTAAAGATCAACAGCTCTTGGGGCTTTCAAAATTCACTTCCCGCTGAAAGCTAAGGAAGATACTTGAGAAACATTAAGGTGATTTGTGTTGAAGCCACAGATGGAGAACGGTTATCTTCTGTTCACATGGCATCCCATTTTGCTTTTTATTGCAGAGCAAGCAGCACACCTTATATAGCAGATAAGACTAGGAAAGGAAGAGTTCACTCAGTTTAAGAAGGACATTTTAACAAACAAAGGGCTTGAGATAAAAGCCTCAGTTTTTCGATGCCAGATGACATTTAGCGCTGTGTCTCACTGGGTCTGGTTGTTCCACTTCACTGTAATCTGCTTAAAAACCAGATGGCAGAGATTCATTCACTTTTGTTTTTTTCTTTTTTGTCATGTAACGCTGGAAAAAAAGAACAAGTCAAAATGTTTGGAGAGCAGCGTAACAGCTCTTGATGTAACCCATCGACGGGGAAAAACGAAATGCAATTTGGAGCGTTTCTCTTGTGTTCAAGTATTCCCGCATGTCCTATCGTGGGTAACAACGTGAAAAATTACTTAAACGGCTATACTAAATTGTGGCGCCCTCCTTATCTTTCCAAGCATTGATCTGCTTTGCGGCAATCAGTCACTCCGACCCGCATCTTGTTCTAGGCAGTGTGGTGATAATAAGGACAGAGATGGCAATGAAACGCACCACCATTGTAGCGGCTCTCGCGGCCAAGAGTTGAGACGGTAAAGCAAAACGTTCAGTTCACGGGCCGAGGTGTGAACCCAGTGTGATCTGCATAAAACCAGAACAGTATCAAAGGTGTTACTAGACACTTAATAATTCATCTTGCAACTAAGTTGCAGATATATAAGATGTCCATGATGAGTTTTTTTTTTCTTATCTAATCTGGATTGATTGGGACATAAAAACAGACCATTGGCCTTTTTTCTTTTTGTCATACCACGTGAAATAGATCGTAATTTATGGTTTTGATAAATTAAATGATGAGTCAGCCTTTTCCTGCTCCAAAACATCATGTTGATGTTTCTCTGTGTGGACTAAGGATTTGACATGTTCCTGGAAAATTGTCTCTTACGTCATGACAAATGTCTCTTTTGAGACGTTTAAATGGCCAGATGGTTTAACTTCCTCTCTGACCCCTAAAGGGTGGGGCATCCCTGGGTTCTTTGAGAGATAGCAAGTTTTGATTTGGAAAGCCAAATTGTAGTTATAGTCTCTTAAAAAAAGTTTTCTCACCTCTTGGATCAATACTTTGCAGAACTGCCTTTTCTTCTAGTTGAGGCTGAAGGTCTACCAGATTTACTAAAACTTTTATTCTTTTGTTGCCTAATGGCTCAAAGGGAGTCAGATTGCATAGATAACATATTTAAATGTAAATTTTCAAGTCTGGCTGCTTTTTCTCAATTGAATCACTTAAGATGATGACTGTATATTTTGATACCAATTTCTCCATTTTAGTTCTAGCCGTGTGCTTATGGTGATTGTTTTGCTGAGAGACGAACATTTGCACAAGTCTTAAGTCTTATGTGGCTTCTATAAGCCATTTCCAGTTCATCTTCCCATTAACTCTGACTTGCTAAAGAAAAGCTTCCCCACATCGAGATGCTACCACCAACGTGGTTGGATGGCGGTGATGGTGTGTTCAAGGTAACGAGGAGTGTTTGATTTCCATCACTCCTGCCAACTTGTTTGCAGAGCAGAACGTTCAGTTTGGGTCTTATCTGACCAGAGCAACCTGTTTCTCATGTTTGATGTGCTCCCAGATGGCTTATGGGAAACTAAAACACAAGATTTTATAGCTTTTTTTTTTTTTTTAAGAAATTAAAGCCAGATTTGTGACATGCACATTTAACAAATGTTATAGTAAGATTTTTTTTCTCTTAAATGCTTCTCTTGTATAACCCAAGTACATCAAAAAGTTGACTAAATTCACTCTTCAGAAACCAAATATACCTTCAATTACCTTCTTGATCAGGTAATAAAGTGCAAGTAAAGCCTGGTGGCCCACCAGGCTTATAATACACTGGGTCAAACCTTACATATGAAGATACATTTGATGTTTGAACTATTATAACAGACAGTTATTAGTGTTTTTTAGAGATCTAAAGTGTTCTTTGAGTTCAGCTGTAACCCCCACAAAAACTAGGCGTCCATTGTTTTATGTCCACTGTACTTAATTTTATAGTATCTTTAGACTATTTTTCATAATGTGTATTACAATTACCAGTAAAGTTCATTATTAGAAAACCATTTGACTATCTTTTCTTGACTTGTTTTGCTTTGAACAAGTAGAAACAGACCCCTAGTAAAACAGTGAAACGCTCAATATTCTTTTTCTGCTGCTAGTCTTGAACCATTACCATATCGTTCAGAGCCGCTCAGGAGTTTTCCATGGAACGCCTCAGAGCTGGAGCTCTTACAGTATTAGATGTGAGACGGTGAACAAAGATCCATCAGAGACATTTGACTGACTGGATGATTTTAATGTAGAAGCTTTGAAAATCATCCACTAATCCACCTCTAAAAATAATGTAATAAAAGGCTTACCGGGCTCGAAGTTATCGATTATGTTGTCATTGGTTAAGAAATATGTCTGGGGTGGCTTTTCTCGGCTTGTATAAATCGAGCTGCATATCGTTATGGCCAATGCGCTCCCCGATGCATTCATTTCAGCTTTGAATTAATTCAATTCTGCCTCCGTATGCATGAGCTGCTTGGAGATAAAGCCTTAGATGAAATCATGAGCATTGCAGTAATTCTGCTTCCGAATTGGCCTGTCACTTACCATGTATAATAGAGAAACTGTCAGCCCTGCTTTTTTATTTTATTTTATTTTTAATCATTGTACATCCGTCACTGAAGTATGACACACACCATTCAGCTGATGGAAGACATTTTATCACAGCCATCGGCAACCGCCGCCTTGACGACGACAACGGTGTCGTTCTTCGGTACCTCCGTTTTAGGAGGAGGCGCCGGTGCTCTGAATATTTCATGGTACAGTGTTTAGAGCTGTTCCACATTAATAGAACAAGACACTTCAGCAGCAGGCTGTTTATCTCGCCGCAACCGTGATGTGTTGAAAGAGCAATTGAACATGTCAGACTAAGTAATTCGTAATGAATATGTGAGCATCTGGAGAAAAAAAAAGAAAAAAAAAAGGCTACTTGGGCTAGCATAATTCTAATTAGTGTTGATTGTTAAATTTCTGTTTGAGTGGCTTCATCAAAATGTGGTTTCCTAAGAATCAAACACCCACACCTGGGGTTAAAAGGTTTAAAAATGTTTTGTGTTGAATTTGAACCTTAATGGATGAAAGAGGCAGGTTTATGCATGGAGGGGTTTTAGTCATTTATAATGAATTCTGATAACCACCTTCATAGCACTTAGGCTCTTTTGATAGAAACACACTGTGTTCCTCTGATTATAGATATCTGAAGTGCATCTCCGCTGGTTCTTGTCAAATTCAAGAATAACTCCTTATTAAGTCTGGTGGAGGCCGTGGTTAGAGTGGGAGGAAGAAAGTTAGCACATTTCTTTCACATGCTGGGATTAGATTCTCTGCAACGGAAACTTAGACCCCAAGAAGGAATTGTAGAATATAAGTAGAACATTTCTGAAGAAATTTTAACAGGGCCTGCCAAAGTGTGCCCAGTCAGAATTGACTCATGGTTGCCAAACACTTTACAAGACTGACTGATTGTAGTGATGTAATAGGCGTAAAATATTGAATGAAATGTTGTGCTACATGACTGGCTTTATTTTCACTCTTACTTTATGACACGCAAAATTACAAATGGATCGCCAATATTGTTTCCAAGTGTACTCTGGGTAAAGCTTGTCACCAGCAGTCCACCAACGTCATCATCAGTCACTTGGCAACAGATGGAAAACTATCTAGAGCATTTCTACGGACTAAGTCAACATGAGTGGAGCTCCATGGAGGCAAAGTGAAAAGGAGGGAAAAAAGAGAGCATGGACAAGCCAAAAACTGGACGTATATTTTGCTCGTCGTCTTGGAGATGAACCGGACTTTTTTGTTGGCAGCGATTCAGGCCCGCCAAAACTGCCAGCACAGCCAGGGAGCCGGGCTAGTTTACAGGTAGCAACTCTGACATTATTCACAATGTGTGAGTTAGACTGATTGTATTTATTCTCATGAAGTGAACGGTGGAGAAAACTCCAAAATTACAAAAACATTTCTTATCATATGCTCAGTTTTGTTTTTCACTTACCATGAATAACTGAAATTAAGAAGGACATCTAAGTCAAAATTTCTATCACGATAAAGGATATGATATGACAGATAGCTTATCACTTATCATGGACACATATTTATTGGAGCTGACAACAAAACACTTGTCTTTTCTAGCAGCCATTGTACAGCTCATATAGCCGTTATAGCACCTGACCAAACACACTTGTTTACTAATGCTGAAGTGAGCAAACCTCTGCTTGGGATGGTGCAGGGCCTCGCTCAGCTGGGGTTGCTAGGTAACAGTGCCTGCTGATTGTGACTTAATAATCTGGAGATTTTTGAAATGGCTCGTTTTCCAGACATCAACTGAACATTTGATTATAAGCACTTGGATTCTTTCGAGAAGTAGACAACCCAAATGGAAGTAGAAGAAAGTGCAAAAGCACAACATTGCATAATATGTCCCCTTTAAGAGTTAAGGAACAATTGTGTTCCTGACTGGGAATCAAGTCAAAATGAAGTAAACTTACTTCCTGTGGGATTTGGATGTTCCTCTTCTCATCTCATTCTAATCTAGCTCCTGTTGCCACTAACTGATAACCATAGACTGCTCTCCTCTGAAACATGTCCCCTAGCCAGCCACTAATGAGACTACTCTTTGCCAAGTTCTCCCCTCTTGGGTCCCATACAGACACTGAAACATCTTATGTTTACCTTGTTGGCACGGCTACTTAATCACTTGCACACAGGTGACAAAAACACCACACCTGAGCACAAATTATACTTAGTAAGACTAATGGTGTGCCTTTCGTGTTGCCATATGGCTGGATGCAGTGGTTGGCACTTTCTAGTCGCTCAACCAAGCTGTAGTCACAAAGGTCTTTTTAAAAAAAAAAAAAAAACATGACTTGTGTGTGAGTTTCCTACAAGTACTAAAGTATAGTGCTTGTAAGTCTGTGAAGAAATGCTAACTTTTAATAAGCGTGGATAGATAGCCTTCCCCTTCCATTACTCTTTTTTTTTTTTAAACCCACAGATTTGCTTTTTGTTTTCTGCATTTTTCTTTATCGAGGCCCGTAGATTTGTGCTAGTTTTTAAATTGCACTTTGATGTAAGTTTCCGCCACTCTTTTAAGATTCACGGCACTCGCACCTCAGAGGGGGAAATCTCGTTAGAAATTAAAGCAGAAAACGAGGCTGACAGATGCTTGTTTTCATTCCGGGGGAGATCACTCATCAGGCCGCTGGATCGCTAAGCACGCAGACAATGTTCGGTGTCTAATTTAGTTCTCCGTAGGCAGAAACGGAGCGCTTTTTAATGAATGGCAATGGCGCGCAGAGGATTAGAATGCAAAGAAATGGCTTTGTGTGGCTGGAGTGTAATCAGTCTTCTTTTCTTTAGTCATCCTTGATTAAAGTCCAAGCCACACGGTTTGGGTTTTGTTTGCCATATTTGAAGTTTCACACTATTTGCTCAACTACTGGTAATTGTGAAGGCGCAGGACCTGCCTGTTGCACGTTTTGAAGTCAGTTTTTTTTTTCAGTACTGTCAGCTTAAGGTGTCACTTATGTTCTTCAGATATAAATGTTGTAAAATGTAAATTAAAAGCTTTTTTTCCCCTCATAAAACTTTGCATTTGGAAGCTTTAATATTTCAGCATATACATATATTTGAAAAAAAAAAGTATTTAATCTCTATATAATTAAAGAGGCAGTTGTCATGACATTCTCAGCGAACGTCAGTAACAAACGGACCGCAGATGCCAAGGAAAAGTATTTACATTTCTGTATTAGGGCTATTATTGATTAAAAAAAACAAACTTAAGTGATCATAAGGAAATAAATTTCTACCAAAAATCATATTTGCAAAAAATTGGATATTCTCTGAGTAAGCTATATTTACAATATTAAACTCTCTTACATTGTAAAGTCAGATATTTGCATGAAAAAACAGACGTTTTCTGAGATTGTGAATTCAGAGATAAAACGTCAAATGTCCTCTCAGTATTTGTGAATAGTGTATTTGGATAGAACGACGACTCCCAGGTGCGGAAACGATTGGGACAAGTTGCAGCATCTTCCTCACTGTCTCAGGCGGATCTCCTTCGAGGCGTTTATGGTGATCTGACCTCTTGAGATGTCGTTTTGATTCAGGAAAAGAGTCAGGATCTATTACTTACACTTTGGAAAATGTCCAGATACCAATCTTCTAAATTTACTACTTAAACCTTAAGGATGTCCATTTTTTGGTCGCAAATGTCCGACTTTTATAATGTCAGAGAACTTATTAAAGTACTTTTTTTCTTTCTCTGATGGTACTTTGTCTTAAAAATTGCTGAATTTACGATGTCAGGGAAAGTCCTCGTTTTAATATCGTAAATATCTGCCTTTAATCCTGGGAACTTTTTTTTCTCCCTCACTTTTATGGCTTTTCGACATCAGAGAATAGAGTTTTTTGGCAGAAATTCATGCACATTATTTTTTTTTCTTCTTTGAAATGGTCCTAATATTCTGTAAGTATTAAACACAAAGAAAGGGAGTTTTTGAGGTTACCATGAGCAAACACTTGTTACTTGTACAGAAATGAGCAGCTTCTGTGTGCTTTTGTTAGTGAATGTAGATCCTTACCTTAATTCTGAGATTTCCCAAAAAGCAGCAGACAAACCACATCTTCTTTACTGTGATATGTTTAAACTTCCTCTCATAACTCGCTCAAACACACATAGTTCCGCTTGTAGAAAGTACACTCTTCTTTTCAAGTACTTTCTACCATCTAATGAAAAATTCCTACTTGTTGAAGGGTGTCTCCGGAAGCTTCTTTTTACGAGGCAAGAAACCTTCCTCCTCCCTAAGAAATACGAATTCAGGGATCGATTCCCTTCTGACTGAATGCTCAAAATGTTGAAGTTTCTTTCAGCGGGTATAACATTTAACAACCAGTTGTGTGTTTCCTGTGTGGTTCCTCCAGATGCTGATGCTGTCGTCATCGCTGGCAGCTGTGAAGGTGTCTCCTCTCATAGAGAAGGTCAGCGACCACAAAGACTTCAAGAAGCTGCTCAGGACAAGAACCAATGTCCTGGTGCTCTACACTAAGACAGGTTGGAGACTACAGCTGCCCCCTCTGAATCCTTAAGTTTGTTCAGCCGACAGGTTTTCCAATGTAGTTGCTAGATCAGTGGATGCAATCTGACATTTTTCATTGGTTTGGATTCAACGCATGTTTGCAACCATAACCATGTGACATGTCTTCACATCAGCAAGGTTCGGGAGAGCATATCAGTTCCCATACAGTAAACAGATAAAATTATTTATTTGAACAAATTCTCTCTTTCTGGCAGCTGACGGGTGTTTTTATTTTTCCCTCTGAGATTTCCTGCATTGATAGTAATTACTGGTGCAGACATGGTTGGGTTATCTAGTGAGATTGGGTTGCTCCCAACTGTATCTGTTCATAACTCTCTTTATTACATCCACACTCAGTGATCGTGATTCTGCCGGATTTGGCCTCAGATTTTAGAACTTCCTGATCTGCACTTGATTTAAAAGTCGACCTCACTGCTTAAATAACGGAGAATTCATGGACTGGTCAAACTCTGGCATTTACTCCACGGTGCCGTAAAATAGACTTTTATTCTGCTGCCAAATTGGAAGCAATAAATTGGACGCCAACGTTATTATCATGTGGTGGTTGGGGATTTATTCTGCTGAAGCAAGAACAAAAAACTGTTGAAAATGTAATTTAATAAACAGGGAGGTTAAATTAACTTTTATGTTTTCATGGGAAATCAGTTGGCAGAAGTCACCTTCAAATGTTTGGCTATGACTGACAGCACAGTTGTACCTTAAAAAGTTTTAATGACTAGTTGTGAAAATTAAATTTAAAGTGTGACGGCCCTGCTGGGAAAACCTACCAGCCTGACCTGATTTCCTCAGGCTTTTGCCTCTGATCAAGTTAAGATTCCCAGTTATCAGGATAAGAAGCTTCCTGAGCTCTTAACATCAAGTCTGTGTGACGTTACAGAGTCGTAGTCGTGGGCATTAATTCACTGCAAGTCCTCATCCCAACCATGACGAGATTAGCACACTTCAAGACTAAGATTGCTACTAGCTTAAAAAAAAGATTGCCACTGGTTGGTACGACAGCGTATTACGGCGATAGTAAATATAAAAAATGGAAGTCCTCCAAAGTCCTCCAAAAAACTTTGAATTTAAGTTGATTTCAGAAATGTTTTTGAAAGGACTTTCTGAGTTTGAAAAGATGAGGATTTGCCAGAATTTTTTTTTCGCCCTTTAGGAAGTTTCAAACTTTGAAAATGTTCGACTTTCATGTATTTTCGGAGTTACAAAAGTTGAAGATTTTCAAATTTTAAAACTAGAAAATTACTAGTTTTCTAGTAAAATTGCAGAGTTATTTCTTGCAAATTTCAAACTCAAAAATGTCCACTTTTTATTTCCAAGAAAAATTCAGATTCATTTAAAAATTTCTGGGAGGTTTCTTTCGAAAATGTTCAGTTTTTCATCGCAGAAATTGTTGGGTTTTTTTCTAGACAATTTTGAAATTAATTCCAAGATTTCTAAGATGTTTGGTGGAAATTGACTCAATTTTTTTTTCTAATTCAACATTGTAAGCTGGTGGTTATTCTTAGCTAATCAAAAATTGTGTGGCAACTTTTCCCTTCAAAAATAAAAAGTAGATTTATTCTTATTTAATTATGTTATTAAATATTAACTTTTTTTCTTATTGCATGCCACAAACACAAAATGCAGAGAATTTACCATCCTGCTATCTCTGGCATGATAAATACAAATAAAAAGAAGCCATTATTATGTGGGCTATAAAAGAAAAGGTGTGGACAACATTAAACTGCAATTAAACAAAAATAGAGATAATTTTAAGTCCTCATGAGTTAAACTTCTGGAAGAAATGCCAAAATGTGTTAACTTTCTGATTTATGAGTTGAAATTTGAGTAGTTGAGTTTAGTATCACCTATGAAATGAAATTCTAAGTAATATACGTTTCCATCAGCTGCATGAAGTCTGCTGATTAACACAGAATTTGTGGACTAATCAACAGAATGTGGGACCAAACGTTTCCTCAAACATTAAGTCTATGGTAAACGAAGCTCAGTGGCTAATTTCACAGAGTACATTTGGCAGGTTTAAGAACATTTTCAAGTGGCTTTATTGCTTTTATGTCTGCTCATAATTAATCCCTGGGTTTCGTCTCCTAAGCTGTACATTATACATTGTGCAAAATTTCAGTTTGTCATCACCCGACTTGGAATCTGTTCAGACTTTAGACGCTTTGTCCTCTGGAAACCTAAACGTGTTTTCACCAAAGATGGCAGCAAGATGACAAGAAAGGACGGGATGAAGTTGGTTAATGTTACAAAAGTGAAAATATGCAGGTGATATAAGTCATATGAGGCCGAAGTGAGAGTACAACACCCACACTGTCTACCTGGAGCGAAGGGTTAACGAGCGTTATCAATATTGATATTATTTTCATTTCATTGATGTTTGAAAATTGACTAGACCATTGCAAGAGTTAGTTGTTTTGGTGTCAGCTTGGAAATATTTTCCTAATGCATGCATGGATTAAGAGTATGTGTGGTAACTTCCAAAAGTATTCACACCCTTTGAGTTTTTCATATTCTGTTAGTTCACAACCACAAAAAGAATTTCATTGGAATTTTGCGAAATTATGTACGAGCACAAACTAGTACATAACTTTGAACTTTACCTTTACTTGAAAAAGAGTAAATATACAACTCAAACATTAATGTCACATTGCTGCTCCGATTTTATTGCCAATTATAGTCGGGGGTTATGGCTAGTCAGCATATCCAGACCTCTTGGACTCAACAGGGTCATAAACTGATAATGAATTCATTTGGGTTTGCGGTCATCTATAAGGGTGCTGCCCTAAAGAATGCTGATAGTGTCTCTGCATCTAAAAATAGCCCAGACCTGGACCATTCCAACAACGCATTCGGTTCACACACTTAACAAAACGCGCGGCTTTCAGTGGGAGGATAAAAATGATGAATTGCATTAAGGAGTAGAATGTCTTTGCTTGCTTTGCTCAGAGGAATCCACTTTGCTTGCCATAACTGATAAAAGTCTGATATAATGCAGTGCGTATTATATTGCGTTGTTTTCTTTTCCCTATCACAGAAAGCAAAATGTACACCTTGGTTGTTGTTTTTTTTTTAATCTCTGACATAGGAGACTGAGCAAGTCTCCAGCGGACTGCTTTGATTGAGTTAATACAAAACATTCATTTCATCTGGTAATATAGCTGCTGAGATGTATAGCTCCTAGAAACCTGCCTGTTTTTCAAAAGTCGTCCCGTTTCCTCCCTTTTGTGTCCGAGAATAATCTTCCCGTCTTCCGAACATTGACGCTATTGTCCGGTGATGAAAGCGGACGTAACTCGAGCCGCTAGTGTTAGACCCGTCTCATGAATCCTCTTCCATCGTCGCTCCAACCCAAACCCAGCGAGTTCTTTCTTTCTCACCTTTGTGCTTCAGCGAAACGCCGATCCCCCCGGCTGTAATCCAACCCGTAGTCTCTTTGTCCGAATTGACGGCGTTATCTGCGTCTTGTCTGGGCTGTAAAACTGTTTGGGTAATGAGGCTGATCATTTTATTCTCTGTCCACAGCTACATCGGGGGACTTCTATCTGAAACTGCTGTCTGACGTTGCCCTAACAGTGAAGGGCCAGGGGACCATAGCGTGGGTCAACTGTGGGTAAGTAATTGGATGATTGGAATAAATCTCTTTCTTTGTTTTTTTTCTTTCTTAATTCCATGCTCTTTTCACACATTCACTCTCTTTGTCGGGGAAATTTTCTGACCAACTCTAAAAAGTAGTTTCTGTCATAATTCATAATTCACTGAGGGGTAAATGACTCTTCTCCACAGTTTCTATTGTAAAGGGCCAATCAGAAGGCCCACTTTACCTTAATAGAGCAGATGAAGCTCTGGGTCTAATGCAGTATTTGTTTTAATGCTTTCGGTAAGTTTCTTTGTTCGCCGCACACTATTAAAAAAAATGAAAACACAACTCATACCTAATGAGTCTCTACCATGGTCACTGCCACTCGAGCTACTTCAGCATCGTCTTTTTAGATTTACAGAGTGTCTCATATTTTCTGCGAATATATTATGTGCTTTAAAGCAGCTTCTGTTGAAACCGTGGTGTGGGCATTAAACGTACCGTTTATCATGACAAAATTCTGATTTATTCTTCTGCTAAATTCCAGTTAGGTCTAAAAACACAAAACAGTCTGTGTTGTTGGGATTTTCCACAGTTTGTTCAAAGAGAACATCAGTAAATATCAATGAAATTTGCAAATATGATTGAATTTAGTTACTGTGTGCAGTTTAGGGATACAAATCACACTTCTTTGGAAATGGATTTTTTTGTTTATTCCAAGAGCGATATTTATTTTTGTGACAGCAGTCATGCAGGCACATTAGCCACACAGTTTTAAGCAACTCTATGGCTCACAGCCATAGAGTTGCTTAAAACTGAAGTAATAAGTAGTTCTCACTTTTACTGTTATCACAATAGAACCACAAAATATCGTGATAAAATTTTAACTCTATGTCACCCACCCCTATGTGGATCGGTATCAGCCGATACAAAACATCAGATATCGGTATTGGAACCTTTGCTGAGATAGATTAGATCTGCTTCACGCGTAAGTATAGGCCGACCACTGATCTCCTGAAATGAAGGAAATCCACGTCAATAAATCGGCGCACCTCTAAAACCAACTGATTTCCTTTCATATGGTTCAGATTATTGAATTTTGGACAAAACCGAGCCTCCCAGCTAGAATACGGTCCTTGTTTCAACGTTGGTTTTGATTTTCACGTGTCATAAACCTGTTTCACACCACACAGTAGAAGTCTAAAATGCTAAACAAAGACGAGAATAGTTTCCTCTCTTACTTTGCTCCCCACTGATCTGACTTTTTGACTCTTTTCTTTTTTTTATTGGTCTTCTTCTTTCTGCCCTTCTGATGCTCAGTTTCACCATTTTCCTTTTCATACCTGTCAACCCATCAACTGCATGAACTCTGCTTCTCAGCAGAGAGAACAGAATGTATAATAACACCAGAAACAACGAGGAAGGGAGTAAGTCCCCTTCGACACCTGGAGCTCATTCCAGCATTCACAATCTCTCTCAAGCTTGTCGGAGACCGAAGACGAGGTGGACGGCAGAAAGAGCCAAATTCAAAAAGACTTTGAAGGACCTGTCAAGGTGCCGGTGTCCGTGTTTCAGTGCAAAGGCGCTCTGTGATGCATGTCCGTCTTTAGTGTATACTTTCTGCCTCGCTCACTCTTTTTCACTCTTTTACCCTCACCAACTTTGGAACATTAAAGCGAGTGCTAATGCTAAGCAGAATTTTATTCCGTCCCAGGCACCCGCCGGGGGAGTTAAGAGTTAACCGGGTTTATCACTGTAGGACACGCGGACCCAGTGCCAGGGCTCTCTAGCTAAGCATTGTGCTAGTTGGCGTAATTCTCCATCATCTCAAACGGGCTGGCTCCGAATCAAAGCCCCAGCTGAGGGCTCATGGCGGACAGAGGGAGAAGGAGAGGAGAGAGCGTCTCGCAGCGTGAGAACTGCTGGCACTGCCAAGGAAGACGGCCACCGAGGCCAGAATGACACACTTTGAACAGATGACAGCAACCTGAGTTTTGGCCAACCGGGTTCCACCAGTGGGATGGATGATCTCACACAGGAAGGAAATGGAGGGCCGGGCTGCCCCTTTCCCATTCCTCTGGAATTTTGGAAGAGAGCAAAGAACACATAGAGGGATATACGAGTTTTGGCTGTCGCACTGGGAATAGTAGAGCGGAACAAAACGAAGATTTGGGATCCAAATGTAACTTTTTGAATACTACTGGATGTCAAGCCTTTATAATGGGGACTTTCTTTTAAATTTTGTCATTTCTTCCTTTCTGCACGCCATACTTGTGAAAGGTTTTATTTTCTCAAGTGCCCCAGTAATGCTAATCAGACGTGTCTTATCGCGTTATTACCAGCAAAACGATTTTTCATTGCGGAAAGACCAATAAATAATACACGTCTTCCACTTTTACCATTCTCAGAACTATTTCTGGTTTGAATTTACATTTCGTCATTTCACTTCAAAAGCAATTCAGAAGTCATTCCTGATCTTTGGTGACACCAATAATATTTGAGTGATTTATCCATCTGTCCCGTTTCCAGTTCACTCACCCATCACCTTTTCAATCCATCAATCAATCAATTGAACATGTTACCAGGCCTGAAAGGAAGCAAAATTGGAAAAACATTTAAAATCAGCTTAGAAAGGCAGTTTTTCTAATGACATGTTGAGTATTTTCTTTGAGTGCTGCTTTTTTGTAGAAAAATTCATATTTTTATTAATAGCTTCAGGCACCTGTCTTCCCATGTTTGATGTTTTTGTTTGTTTTCTGGACAGGCTGTACTAAAATGTGGATTTTACATCTGGGTATTAATAAATTAAAAACACACACAAAACAGGGCTTCACTCAGTCATCTCCACTAAATCGCTGACCAGCATCTGATGCTGCCTAAACCAACGTTTAAAAAGACTTCACTCAGAGTAGAACAAAGCAGAAATACCTTTTATTGTCCCACAATAGTGACTAACATCCATGAAAATGAGTCGCCATTCCCAGGTTTCCTGCTCAGCACAGTGTTTGACCATTGACGCGTGTATTGCTGTTATTCCAGAGATGAATGGTAAATGACTGCACACATTCTTTTAGCAACTCTGTCACACTCTGTCTTTGTTGTACTGAATGAACATCAGCTGGTTGAGTCACCATAACTTTTCTGTTCTTCTGTTTTACTCACTTTTTTTCTCGTCTGATTGATTTGGACAGCAGTCCACCGACGTGTTAATGCGTTTTCTTTTCTTCACCCTGAGTCACTTGTAGAGGAGCAACGCTATGTTTAATGTTAAGCAGGTACTGTATGTTCTGTACCCGGTTGATTCTGATTTCAGAGGATCTGCTGGTGTTTTATTCAAATACTGCAGCTCAGAATATTTACAAATTCTTCACTGGGTCAGTTTGTCCTACATCTGCTCATGTTTTTAATTTTTTTTATAGGTTCTATACCAGATAATATGAAGTTTTACAATTTTCTGTCAAACATAAGTTTTATTTTAAGGACCATGTTGTAGACATTTGACAGTTTGTCTAAGAGCATGGGTCTCAAACCGTGGTACATGTAGCACTGATAGAGCATTTAGTGGCTCTTGGATTTTGGTATCAACTACTGATGCTCCCTGATACTCCCTCTAAAGATTTGTATAACTCCCTACTTTAATAGTTCATAGACCAAATATATGCTAAAACTGATATACCCATATCTTTGCACTAACGCAGAAGCTAACATCTACAGACTTCATGGTTCATCCAATCAATACCAAAGGAAATAAGTGGTGCTCCTGAATTGCCTGCTTGTTCAAAAGACAACAATAGAGTGTCAAGTGATATTCTGCCAAAACATTTAATATTTCCAAGCTGCGTTTCCTTTTGAATATTTGATGAAGAAAAATCAGCACATTGGCAGATTCTCTGTGTATAATTTGAAGTTGTGTTCCCCAAGATGGCGACTCCACAACTAGGCAGCGGTCTTCTGTATTACAGAAGTAAGAAAGTGTGGTGGAAACGATTGATTGGCTTCACACACAGAGGTCGTTTCTTTCAAATGTGGCACATTTTGTTGTGTAAACAATTCTAAGCAAGTCTTAATCTAAAGAAACTAGCAATCCTAGCATGCTCCAGATGTCAAACGGATTACAATTTTAAATGACATCAGTTTTGCATTTTCGCCCACCTGAGTCGATATAAAAAAAAAAATAAAGAAAAAGTGTATTTTAAAAATGTGCCACTTTGAAAAGTTTAATATAATCTAGTGACGGTGAACCATTTTTTCACCCGCGGCTGTGTGTATCGGTAATGTTACCAAGCAAGAAATCCGTGTAGGAAGTCGGAGACCAAAATAAGAAGACATTTGTTAAAATGTGTTTAAACCTTGGGCTATTTTCTGTCAGTGATTTAACATTTCTTCTTTTTTTATTTGCCTCACAAGCTCTCTGCATTCAGCATACCACAATTGGAGGGAACGAGACGCCTCGGCCTCATATCTCATATTCAGATGCCCCCAGGCTACGGTGGAGCTGACAGATTTGCATCGCTGCCTCAAAATTGTTCGAAGAGTTTCGAAAGTGATTCTTTACTCCTGATTCCGTTTCAGAAGCAATTTTATTTTCACGTCTTATGTGGACTAACAGGCAGCAAACGACACAGAATGAAATGGATGCAGTTTTGAGAGCGTTTTTTTTTTTTTTTTATGTTTTTTTCCGTCCCCTGCTCCCTCAAGGTCACCTGTATAAAAACGGCCCCTCCGAGAGACATTTCTGAATGGCTTCCTCGTGGCGTTTCCCTCTCGTGGCAGTTTTTCAAGCTGTTGGAAGCAGCAGACTGATCTTGAATCAGGTGACTACACGTCATCTGCAAATGCGGTACGTGTCGGGGGTTACATCTGCTCCTGTTGTGCCCTTACTGCTGCCATCTGCCACCACAAGTCAGCCCTGTTGTATCCCGTTCTTCACACGCTCCTCATCTGAACTACCGCCTGGCTGTACTCAGCCACACAGATTCAGCCTTAACGCGAAACAACGCTGAGCTTATGCTGTGATTGTGTGGCGGCGGGTACGGTGGCCACAGCGGAGTTCTTCCTTTCTGAAATTGGTCGACTTATCGTTTCCAAACACTCCAGCCATTCATATTCTCAGTCACGATGGAGGAAGAGGAGGGTTGTGTGCTCCGCTAACACGGTTATACTATAGCGAGTGTGAAGTACGTGTAGGCTGTTAGATGCATTTTTATTTCCAATCCGATTGCGGATGTAAGTCTCGTTGAACGTTTTGATGCTGGTGAGAAGAACATTGCTAACGGTGTTTATCCTCACTGAATGCTTTAGCTCAGTGTTCATATGTTGGGTTAGGAAAGTTGTTTACTGCATATCAAGTAGCAGGTTGAACTTTCATGAAGAGCCCTTCTGTTATATATGTCATAAATATTAATTATAAAATATGTATTAACAGTTAAAATGATATATTTTCATGTATATAAAGACTCATGACTTTTTTCTTACCATCTGATATTAAATGGGACTAAAGTTTTTCTGTTCTTTGTCAGATTAAACCAAATTTATTTCTCAATGCCAGAATAAAGTTTGTTTTTCCTTTTCTTTTGAGACTACTGTGGTATTCTTGTGGGTTAGGGACCACAGACACAAAAATAACTAGCCCCTCTAATAATGCTTAGAACTTTGTTAATCCACACTCCAAATGTAGCTTAATATACGTTCATACACGCAATAAAACTGTCTCAGCACTGATACAGAAGCCAATATGTGCAGCTTTCTTTATTTCCGCTCCTAAGGCTACAGTCAAAAAGCACCAAGGAAAATAAACGGTGCTCCTGGATTGGCTGGTTTGCTAAGGCCGGCCAGTAGCATGTCACTGAAGCTAGTCTTTAAAAAATTAACAAATTAACATTTTGAAACGTCTTATTTTAAAACACTTTTTTATTCATGTCCGCATGTCGATGTCTTCCAGTGATTCAGAGGGTCGCAAACTCTGTAAAAAAGTGAAGGTGGACCCGAGCTCCAGACGCGAGGGAGCGGAGCTGCTGCATTACAAGTGAGTCACCAGACGCTCAGCCGGACGTCACACACTCTCTTCACACCTCAGTGCATTTTGGAAAGTAATGTCACTTTTGCAGCTAAAGAAAATGCATCATTCACCGCTTACTTCTGGGACGGTGTGCATTGTGCCTTTTGTGTTTTTTTGTTTTTTTTCCAGAGATGGGACATTCCACACAGAGTACAACAGACCTGCTACATTTAAGGTTGGGCTTTTTCGCATATTAGACTCGCTTCATGTTGGTAATGATGACTCGGCTTTGTTATTTTCTACTCCCACTTTCTGTGTTTAGTTTGTTTTATTAGGATGTTTAATGGGTGATGTTTTATATTTATCTGATCGATACACTGATAACACTCATTCCAGCGTTTCAGTACAACTTGCAGCAGTTATGCAGATATATATATATATATATATATATATATGGTTCTTATTAAAGCTAAACATAGTGAGTTTGATTTGGTGAGATAAAAGCTCATATAGCTTTATTGTAAATTTAACTTGAGAGATACTTTTTTTTGTTTTACATGTTCTCAAAAGGTATTACCATCTATAGCTTTAGACTTTTCCGTCCAACATCAGTGTGTAACCTCACAAATGCACTCCTTGAATAATGTTTAAAAAAATCCCACTAACTCACTGCTAAAGTTTTCAAACTGTTACAGCTGCAAATGGGGAGCCGACATCACTAACGACATCAAGCAAGCTCTCGAACGTTTTTATAAACTTTTGGCAATATGGTCTATTTTCACTGTAGACACTAAAACAAAATAACCCACAAAGCCGCTTTTTTATTACTTTTTTTTTTTTTTTCAAAATGCAACATTAATTTATAATAAGTAAAAAAAAAACAACCACATTTTGAAATTGCTCCACTACTTCCTCTCTTTCTAGATTTAATCAGCATGGCTGCAGTTGTGACTCTTTAATAGTGGCTCTTGTTTTTCTAAGAAGCACCAGAATAAATAGCAACACAGTAATTTGATCTGCATTTAATAAAGCATGGAACGCTTTTATTGTGTCGGCTCAGCGTACGAACAGAAATGTTATTCAAGCTATACGTTTTATGTAACAGATTTTATTCTGTGAAGGAATCCAGGTTTGTTTTGTTAAATTGCTTAGGTTTAGTAAAGTTTCAAGTTTTCCTCTGAGTTTCAGGACCAGTTACATAAAGGTCTTGTTTTTGTGTCGACTGAGCGGTAGTTGTAGTTTTCACCTCGGTCCTTAAAGTCATTTCTAAGTAATGAGAGATTCTTGTTGGGACTTTGGATCATCAGTGATAAAGAACTGCACTTCATTGTGGTTGGGTCGAGATTTATTTAGCACATGTAAAAGATGCATATCGGTCTATTGTGCTTGCGGGGCTGTTAAAGAAAAATACTGACCCACCTAAATCTGCAGGTGATTTAAAGGTCTTGAAAACCTTGTAACCACAGGCTGTTAAAAACCCCCATAAAAAACATGGAGCAGATTCCATTTCAAAAATGTATTTTGCCTCTCAAAGTTTATTTGTTTCCATTTTCTGCACTTTGTCGCAATAAAACCACAAAATTAACTGTATTTTTTAGATAATTATTGGATAATTTTAAAATGAACAGAAAAACAGTTTTGGTTGGTTTCAAAGTTGTTGTTTTTTTTTCTGTCAAATAAAAATCTGAGGTATTCCTTGCACTTTTTTGTTCCAATACCCCAACTGAGTGTTTTGATTTTATCTCGACATAAATCCAGCTGTCAGTGAAGGCCACACAGGTTTGTCAGATACATGAAAAGATGCAAAATATTTGTGCCTATATATAATTAAATTTCTTTTTAAAATAGGAAATTAAACATTTTATTGCCTTCCATGCAATAACATAGCATTCCTTTAATGAAGACTTGATCATTTCTGGGCTTAAAAATACTTCTAATGTGTAAAAAGCTGATGACTTAATGTCAAAAAAGTGCAGCAATGATCTGTTGAATATTTTTTGGATTAACTGATTAATAAATGGATAGCAAAAGGTGTTTAATAGGATATCTATCTATATATATATATAACATATACTTATCCACTTTAGGAGTTCTGGGTAAAACATATTTACAAAAGTAAAAAAAATAATAATAATTGCACAATGTTTATTTTTTGTACAGTTTTGGTCATTTGAAGTGTGAGAAAGATGAAAGCTGCCTTTTGTAATCTGTATACTCCAGTCAACGATTTATCAAATACTAATTAGTTGATGATTATTTCAATAATCGATTCATTGCGATTAACCTGATTGATCATTTCAGCCCTGTAGTCATGCTAGCATGAGTCAGTCAAAGCCCAAACCTAAAATGACACACAAAAAAAGATTGGATGGATCCTCGCCCTCCATCCAACCTGACTGAGTTGCAGTTTTTGTAGAAAGAAAATTCAGTCTTTAAATGTGCAAATCCAATAGAGACGTTCCCCAAAAGATTTACAGTTATAAATTAAGTTTGAGCCCCCCTCCCTCCACACACACACACAAACTATTGGGACAGGAAGTGCAGAACACAATAGGCTGCTGCATTTTTCAGTTTTTTAGCAAAAAAAAATAAAATGTTGAAGACTGTGTCATTCTTCTTCCTCTTCAGATTAGTGCTAATTTATGCCAGTCTGTCACAAAAAAAAGAGAAGAAAAAATCCCAATGGAATATAATAGCTGTAATAACAAGACAGAATGTCAGAAAGTTGAAGGAATGTGAATAGTTACTCGCCGATATTTGGTTTAAATATTCCAGGTCTCTGCTGCTGAATGATATATTTCTTGCTGCCTCGTTAAGACATACATCACATTACATCCACAGCAAAGATGAAAATGTTGAGCGCTAAAGATCCCGTTTCACTGCGTTGAATTCAAATTAGGAGCAGCTCTTACAGCGTTAACACAAATTACATTGTTGTCCACAGCGTGGTTTTGTTTGTAGTGTAGCCATTGTTTCAACACATTCTGACTTTTTGTTTTTTTTCCCCACTCCTCCAGTCTATGGTAGCATTTTTAAAGGACCCGTCGGGACCCCCGCTGTGGGAAGAGAACCCCGAAGCAAAAGACGTCGTCCACGTCGAAACGGAGAAAGTAAGTAACGACCTTGACGAACTTCTTAAAGTTTTTGGGTAGGGTTTTAAAATTCTAAAGCAGCATCTGCTGCGTTGTTAAATGCTGGTTTTCAGCTGCCGAGCAGACTCCTGTCCTGTCTAGTTGAAAAAATTTGAGGCGAGTTTTTGCGTTTGAAGCCAGTGGAACGTTGTTTCCACCCGCGTCAGATGTTGGTCTTCGTGTCCCCCAACCTCACGAGGACGGAAACATTTCCACGCAGCTCTCATCCTGCCCAATCTGACGAGGGCCGCCATCAAAACCCTTCACAGCGTTATCGCGCGCAGCCCGTCAACTCGCAGCCGTAGTGAGTGCAGCGCGTTGAAAGGCCTTTAGTTTAATGAGCAGCAAGCCTGACAGTTTGTAGCAGCTCTCCAGTTTCCCGCTGTGGGGCTTCTTGAAGACGTCAACTAGAGATTGTGCTGAACGTGGCGTTCTGGAAGTTGCTGAGGTCATGAGGGTGATTATGAGGAGAGGAAACTATTATGAGGGCTCATGCGTCTTCACTCTAAAAATCTGAAAGCCTTCACTTTGTTAGAGATGTGTCTAAAGACTTTTTTTTTTAACATCTGTTTTTGTCAAATTTGTTGAAATGTTCACAAAAATGTTTTTAATAAGCCTATTGTATAGACGCACCAATTAACATTGTGTGGCCAGTTTGTGATACCAATTTTAGGACCAATAATATTCCACCAATAAGCTTCTAAGCTCCACAAATCTGCAACAAACTTCTGGAAAATTGTGAAACAGCCGAAACACTGAGTTCCTTTAAAGTCTAGACTAAAGCCCCACCTGTTTGGAGTTGGTTTTGTATCACAATAAATGAAACACTAACCAACATTTTGATGTGTAATAATGGCACTTGGAAATTTCAGTTTCAGTTGTTGACTCTTTTGTGTGTGTGACGTAAAACACTTTGAACTGCCTTGTTGCTGAAATGCACGAAACAAATAAACTCGATTGATTGATAATATTAAAAAGATATATTGAAAGCAAATATTTTTTGTTGTTACCGCTTTAACACTTCCTGTCTTGAGTGGTTATTGATGAGTTTAAAAGTGAGCACAGGTGATTTCAAACCGTTTTTAGCATGTTAAGCTAGTAGTTAGCATGACTGAAGCCAACTCTACTGGAATGAAATGGCAGGATTGCAGAAATGTGCAAATCAATGTAAAAAGACTGAAACAACAAATCACATTAAACACGATAAAAACTTGTTTAAATAAAACATGGTAGCATCAGGTGAGATGCTAAAATGCCTCTAATACCTGAAAGGCTGCTAACATTTGCAAAACCTAAAGGTGCTTCATCTGGTTTCATTTATAAACTCCTCACTGGTGTTTATAACAGTCAACCCTCTTCAGTCAGTCACAACTCCCTTACCAAAGGGTGTTACCTGACAGCGTTGCACATTGTAATTCATCCAGGGAAATGATGGCATCTCTGCTTATGAACAGACATTTCACTGTTGTCTTCCTGTTTGCCTTTTTGTTTTTTCTCTCTCAGGACTTCAGAAAGCTGTTGAAGAAAGAGGAAAGACCGGTCCTCATTATGTTCTACGCCCCCTGTGAGTCTCCGCTTTACTGTTAGACATTCACATTTACCGAAGTTCATTTTGTTTAATGTGTTGACCGTCTGCCAGTAAAAAACCAGACATGTTGGTTCTCAGTAGGAGAGAAGACTTGAAGTGAATTAAAAAGTTTTCTGAATTTCCTTCTTTCTTCTAAATTCGACCCCGGAGTTCTACATCAACCTTTTTAAATTGTCTTCAGCTCATAATGAGAGAGGAGTTATTGCTTTAAGAATATTAGTTCACATAAAAACAGCAGGAACCAAAATGTTTCTGCTAAACTCCTTCAGCAGTTCCAATGGGCAGCATCCATATTTAAGGTAGCGTGCAGGCCACATCTGTTAGCTCATCTGAAATAGGTTTGTAAAAACTTTAAAATAATAAACATAGCTGTCATTGCTGTAAATCAATCTCTCTTTATAGGTTCACTTCACGGTGCATGATTCCATACCATTACTAAAGACGCCATTTTAGTTACACACAATATTGTGACACATTGTTTAGACATGAAAACGTCTCAACTTTCCAGATGAATGATTCTATAAGATTGTCTCTTGGTTTTGACCCGTGTTTTTGTTGGATCTGCAGGGTGCGGCGTTTGCAAGAGGATGCAGCCTATTTTTCAGCAGGCGGCCACAGAAATAAAAGGCAAATATGTAAGTGTGTCGCCCGACTGTCGTGTCATTGCAGCAAGTCTCCACAAGTAAATCCCATCCCTTCAGTTTTCCCGCAGATTAAGAAAGCGTGAAACTTTTTAAAGTAGTTCAGACCGCCTGCCGGTCTTAAATAAGAGACTTTTTGGATTTTATTTAAGACGCCATCAAATATGCTCTGTAGGTTTTAATTTTTAATAACCCATATTACCTTCACATGGAATTCTGAGACTGTACCTGATTTACATTTGATCTGAGTTTTAGCACAAAGATCTATTCAGAGGTTTGTCAGTCAGCCTTTTCAGACATGTTTTTAATATTTTTGTTTCTGTCTTGTTTTTAATTTGTTTCTCAAGATCTTTCACATTTTGTCACCATACAGCTTTCAAACTTCACTGTATTTTGTTTGGATTTTATGATAGACCAGCGCAAATGCGGACTCAATAATAAGCAAAAGGAAAAATAGGCGTAGTTTTGTAGAAACGTTACACAAATGAAATTCTGAAAAGCATGAAAGTGTGTTGATCTGTGGCCGTTATGTCCACAGATCATAACTGCAGAGTGTTTGGCAAAATCCAAACAATCTGCGGCGGAAAACTTTACGCAGCACAGCACTCTGAGTGCTTTTCCACAGTTGAACATAGTGGTGGAAGAATCATGATGTGAGAAACTGGTTGCTAATTCGCCTGATACCAGGAGAACAACCCAAAACACGCAGCCAGAGTTACAGTGAAATAACTTGGATAAAGCATATGCATGTCTTAGAATGGCCCAGTCAAAGTCCAGGTCTCAATCTGTAGCGAGGTTTAAAAGTGTATGTTCATCCAGGCTCACTGAGCTTGAGTTAAAAAGATTGGACAAACATTTTAGTCTGTCTGTGCTTTACTCTTTGCAAGGCAGCGTTTGCAGAATTTATTGACCGTGTTTTCAGCTCGCATCTTTATCTGTAGTTACTCTAATGACTAAAGTCCTTCCAGTTTGTCTTTACAAGATCTATAAAGATAAAATGCGACTTTAACCTACTTGCTTGTGTTTAGTCTCTGCCTTTATTACATAAAGGGAAATCTAAAATATTTCTCCATCTTGAACTAAACACTGTTTTTCTTTAAAAGTGACATAAAATGGAAATATGGTATTTTAATACTTCATCTGTTATATGATTTTTTTTTTGTAACTGTAAATTGTCTTTTTTATGCAAACTGACCCCAGCTTGAAGAATATCTGATGTAGCATGATACTGATGATAATGGAGATTACAGTAAACATAAATATAAACATAAACGACACACATCTTATGGCTAAGATCTCAAAGGATTCAGAATCACTCTATATTGAGAAAAGACTGTGAATACTGATCTAAATGTGATTTCTTTTCTTTTTTTTGGTATTCTAGTTTTAGTAAGTTTGCAAAAACAAACAAGCAACTCTCTCCCACATTCTTATTCTAACCTCCCACATTCTGTGCGCAAAATTTGGAGGAACGAAGAGATTATCACAATTTGGAGTGAGGCTGCAGCGCGGCACGTCGTCTAGAAAGCGGAGGGCTGCGAATACTTTCTGAACGCTCTGCCGATTCTCAGAGGGCCGCCGCCTCCCGTGTTGCTTTGAAGTGAACGATGAGTGGGAGCTTAACCAAGTTGTGTAATCCATTTCCCGTCTCAGTCAAGGACGCGGGAGAGTGCGCAGCAGCATCTGATGTGTTTCATTAAGTCTGACTGAAAAGAGAAGGGAGAAACTCAAAAGATACTTCGGGGAAGTTGTTTTATTCCCAGTAATTAGGTTTACTTTGGCGGTGCTCTCATCACGTTTCCTGGTGCAGGAGAGGAAGAGTTTGGCATAACTTTGACTTTTAGGTTTTCTCTTCAGCTAACAGTTTAGTGCGATATTCGCTTTGAGCTTCTTCAGAAGCGTTGGTCGTTTTTAAGCGAGATTTTCACAGATCACTTTGGAGTATTGGTTGGACTTTTTTAAAGCTTTCAGGTGAACCTTAGAGAATCCCTCTGCCACAGTAAAAGGTGCTCTCTTTCGAAATCACCTTGACATACAGTATATATTAATAACGCTGTTAAAAAAAGTCACTTTTCTTTTTCCTGAACAACCTCAAAAGTTTTAAAACCTCGCTCCTTCTGATTGATCCTCGACTTCTGAGCCTTTTTCTCTCTCCATTATTCTGGTCTAAAACATCTACGAGACGTCTCTTTTAATGTTCTCTTTCCGTTTAAACTCCTCTCCATCGTCTTGGAGCTCTCTGACGGTGGCGAACCTGCTTTGATGTCCTTTCCTCCTCAGCCTCCGCCGTCACTTTTCATCCCCTCCCTGACAACTCACGTCCCGCTTTTCTCTCGCTCTCTGATTTGTTCTAAAGGTCCTGGCAGGGATGAATGTCCACCCGGCTGAGTTTGACGGCCTTAAGCAGGAGTACAACGTCAAAGGCTACCCGACCTTCTGCTACTTTGAGTAAGTTGAGTCATCTACCTCGTTAAGTCTCGTCTTGAGGCTCGGCCGCTCGCTTTCGAGGCCACTTCAAACAGAAAAGCGTAATCTGTTGAACATAAGCGGGACGAAGGTGGCAGACGTAAACCTGAAAACGTAGACTTCAAGTTTGTTACTTGAGTTTGCACCTTTCCTTGGGTAGTAATTAGTTACATTTACTCAGTTAAATTGAGTTTGAGTGGCTTTTTTTTGGTAAAACAATAAAGTACATTTAAGAGTATTCTTATTACACTGTACTTTTTACTTCAATTTGAATGATTTTATTGTGAATTATTTCTACTTTTGAGTAAAATTTCTGAATTTTCTACCCACTGGATAAAGAGCAAACGTGTTTTGACCAACAATTCACCAGACACAGACACACACACTGCAGTTTTTAGTTGAACTTTAATAAGTTTTCTACTGAAAGAAACTGATTTGGAACAAATTTTCTTTTGCCTGACTTTATTCTTTGTTACTTATATATATTATGTCCTTAAAGTAATTTTTAAATGTTAAATAATTCATAATGTGATCAGTTACTCAGTACTTGAGAAGACATTTTATCAAATAACTTTTAACTCTTAAGTAATTTCTTGAATGGTTACGTTTTACTTATACTTGAGTAAAAATAAGTTGAAGTAGTACTACTCTTACCTCAGTACAAATTTTGTACTGCCCACCTCTGCTTCTAACATCACTAAAGGTTGGAGCATAAAGAGGTTTGTGGAAACAGGTGGTGCTCAGTATAAATTAATGGTTACCATGGAAAATTCAAGAATTTAACATGGATGAAACAATTAAAGCAACACTCCAGGTATATTATTGACAAGGGAATAACATTATGACATGATAAAAAGCTTAAAAAAGTCAATTTTACATAATTACCTTCCTTTAAAATCTCTTGATTTTTCAAAAATGTTTTGATACCCAAGTTTCCAGGGAACTTTAGGAGATAAAGAAGCAAAATAAAAACTCCATATAAACAATTTGAGTGCACAAAAAAAGGACAGCTGAGGGTCAAAGAAAGTCCACTGCACTGACATGACAGGCACCCTAAACACCTCCTAACTATTCGATTTCCAGGATGCCTTCTCCCCCGCTCCGGCTTTATCATCCCCATTTCCACATTAAACACTCTTTCATTCCAGTCTGGCCTTTTAATTAGGCCGGGACTGATTAAGTGCCTCTGTGGTTAGAAATTGCGTGCGCTCCTCCTTTCTTCCTGTACATCTGCGCATCTCCTTCTCTTGCCTGCGCGTGCTTCCCCTCCCCGTCTGTAGCCGAACCAGAGCCAGTCTGTTAGTTGGAAGTGCATTAGTGTCTGAGCAGAGCTGTCTAATGACCGTCCGAGTCCACTGGCTTCAATAATGAGCTCCTCGCTGATAAACTGCAGCTAATCACGGCAGAGTAAATCAGCATCAACACCTTCAGTTATCTCGCCGCAGCACCCGTTAGGAAGACCAACTTTTTCAAGGTCTTCTAATGTTTTCAGTCCCGGCAGCGAAAGAAAGTGTACTTCCCAAGAGTTTAGCCAAACCTAAAAAGTTCTATTAACATTAAAAAAAAGGAACATTCAACCTTTTTATCCTTGCTTTGTACTCCAACAAAGAAAAGCCGCTGAGACTGTCAGCCGGGGAGAGGTTTATGTCAAAAGTTCCTCAGCATGATTTTGCGGGGTTTTTATTGTACTTTACAGCTGGAGAGATAAAACCTTGGAATACAGAGTTGGTCATAAATCTCACTGATTGAATTCCAAGGAAGCCACTCTTTCCTCCCGCGGAAGTCGGTTCCCCTAAAACGCTCCGAATTGCAGGCGAGGGCGATCACGTATCACCTTTAATCATGTCCACTCTCATGTCCCGGGAGCTCTAGCTGCCGCTGTCGTCACCACCATCTGTGTGTGCGGAGTCGCTCTGCGCGGAGCCGCAGTCGCCGATGCTGGGATGCTGGGATGCTGGGGTGGGACGTCCACGCGCTTCTCAGCCAACATTTAGCCAGAGAGGCTGGAAAACGGGAACGTTTTAATAGCTTTTTTTTATGCTGTAAATCATAGGGCTGGAACGACTAGTCGTGACGAATCGATTATTGAAATAATCGTCAACTAAACTAATCGTTTACTGAAGTATACAGACTCAAGAAAAGGGCATTTGCTTAAAGAAGAGCGTAAGAGTAGTAAATAACCTTACAAAATAAAGATATATATTTTGCACTTAAATAAAAAAGCCTGAGCATATTTTAGCTTCATCTGGTACAAATTCTGTAAGTTTTGCTGTCCAATTATTAATCAGGTAATCAAAAAAATAATTCTCACCACTGTTGATAAGTCAAGCAGAAAGGACTGAGCTTTTCACATGTTGTTTGGAGTATTTTTTTTTGTTTAGTTGCAGATGAATCCTTTGATACAAAAGATTGATTGTTCACTGAAATAACTTTTTGGTATTGTTTCTATTCAATAAAAAGTTTATTTTGTCATTTTAAAAAAAGAAAAACATTTCCTATGCGTTTCTAATGTTATACAAGATAAAGTTAAATGAAAATTCTGCTGAATGTACAAATATTTTATTCGATTAATCGTCAAAATGGATTATTCTGACGAATAAGATAAGATAAGATAAAATTTTATTGTCATTGTCACGTGAACAACGAAATTTGAGAAATGCCATCAGTCGGGCAAAAAAAAGCTAAATTTACACACAGTGTAAGAAGTAAATAACAAATAGCTGATACACATCAATCATGATGATTAATGGTTATTTTTGATTGAATAATCGATTCATCAAATAAAAATGGGCACAGTCAATTATTCGATTCAGTACATTGTGACCAAAATGATTATTTTTGTCATTTAGGCCACAATCTGACTAATCGTTGTCATAACCATTGCAGCCAATAATTAAGACTAAAACAATCATTGGTTGCAGGCCGAGTGAAGAAACTTTAAATGGTTTACATTGTCATCTCCTCTACTTCAGCGCACTTTCAGGCTTAAAATACAAACTACAATACAATGAAAAGCATACATAAACCTTGATCTCATCTTTTGTCCACATTGATTTTAGTCTATTTTTATGCAAAGTCTACAGAGAGTTGAGGAGCTACAGTGCTGGCTTTAAAAAAACAAAACATGCACAGCGTCAGTGATCAAACAGTGCTGAACTCTCAAAGTTATCTTGCAGGTCTTCTTTTGATTGGGATGCTGAAAGAGCACATTATTTCTCCTTATGTTAAACATTTCAGCGGCTGGTAGGAACGCTGAAGAAATTGCAAGCTTGCCACTGACTCTTTTTTTTTTTTTTTTTTTTTTTTTTGTGCTTTTGAAAAAGAAAGTACTTAGGCACAAAATGTGGAAAAGAAAAAATTGGTGGTTGTAATTT
>CAEFZX010002406.1:0-12427 GCA_903066825.1 Alfaro cultratus | reverse complement strand
TGTCGCATAGAGACGTCGGTCACTCGATAAGACGCGTGGAGGAAATACAATTAAATAACAAAAGAAGGTAGTAACGCACAGTAACGCAAAGTGATTTTGAAAAGTAACTTTAATCTGATTACTGGATTTGAAATAGCAACGCGTTAGATTACTCGTTACTGAAAAAAGTGCTCCGACGTCAGTAACGCGTTACTTGTAACGCGTTACTGACAACACTGCTGAGGTATAATCACTGCCAGATCTATAGAGTCGGGAAATCACTGAACTAGAACCTGAAGTAGTAAATCTGTTTAGACATTCTTGTTTTCCTTACTTCAGGCATGAATTCTTGAGTCAATAATCAGAAAAAGACTGAACAAAATGATATCAATAACATATCAAGAAGGAAAACAACACCACTGATCTAAAACAACACAAAAGAAGAAGAAAAAAAAAATCCAAAAGACATTTGGGAAAAATTGAGACGATGTGGATTTTTTTGGCAGATTTGTGTTTGATCTGACATAAAACTAGCACAACATTTAAGAACTGAATATTAGCCTGACAGTCAAACATAGTGGTGTTAGAGTAATCAGGGGAGGCTACTTTGTCAGGTCCTGGACAAGCAAGTAATAGAACCACATATTCTGCTCTGAACCAGAAATTGGCCATCAGTTCTAGATTTTTAGCTCGCTCAAGTCATGCATGACGACAATGATCCAAAGCACGCCTGGAAAAGTGGCCTAGTCAATGTCTGGACTTAAATCCCACCATGATGCTGCAGCATAATCAATTAAACCCAAACCTGATGAAGTAATTGGGTTTAGCAGCATATTCAAATGGACCCTGGCTGAATGAAATTGTTATTTGAAAACAGGTTTTTTGTATTTATTCAGGTTATTTTTGTTATTAAAATTGATTTGAAAGATTTGAAAGTGGAAAATCAGAACCAGTTGTAATTTGCAAGGGAACCAACTGATTTTTCACTGCGCTGTTTACCTGGGGCAGCAAAAGAGTAAATGTGTTGAATGTGAACCGTCTGGACATAGAAAGGGATCGTGACATTTCATACATGACGCAGGTTGTCATAAAAGTGAGCTCAGTCTGTGTCCTCCATACATGCCCTCTGTGAAGGTGACATTAGACATTCAAATTCAGTTTGCAGATCACATTCTTCAAGCATTAGAACCTGAAAGCTGAATGCAATCTTTTCAGCCGAGCTCAGCTACTATTAAATTTCCTTTATTTGTAACAAATCGGCCCCGGAGGACGCAAAACAGCCATTGACAATGGCTAATTCATCAGGGTTAATTTGCTGTATTGAAGATAGAGACTGCCTGTGGTCGTGGTTTCTGCTTCTTCCTTTTCCCTCTTTCTTTCTTGCTTTTTCTTTTCCCTCTTCAAATATTTCATCATTGACATGTCCATAGGACCAGAGTGGATTACATACTGTATATTGTGGGGAAAATAAGTGCCGGACACATTGTTGTCTTCAATAAATGTATTTTTAATGAGACTGGGGTTGTAAAATTTATGGCAAATCTCAATAACCTACATGATCCAGGCATATAAAAAATAACGAATTAGATTATCTCCAAAGGTGTGCCATATGTTTAGCGAAATTATTTAGTTACTCTTTGGGATCAATAAAGCATTTTTGAATTTGAATTGAATCGAAATATACTGATTAAATGAAAGATTTGTATGAAGGTGTCAAAATATCTGAAGGGGAAACAGGCAGTCGGTTAGTTTTGGAAGGGTTCTCACTGTTTGCCCCTTTTCAGGTTTTCACAGGTGTTTGTGGTCCCTGAATACGAGGCGTTTACTGTACCTAGAGCTCAGCTTCTTTATAAGAACATCATGTCTATTTACAAAAAATGTGCTGTTACAGTCAGTGTTCCAGGACACTAAGGGATTCAAATCTGATGCATTTCTGGCTGACCTTAAGTCATTCTTCACGTCTTGTTTCTTTTTCTTTTTCTTTTTTTTTTGAGAACACGTCTATTTTTTGTTGTTGTTGTTGTTTTAGCTTTACCATCTCTCTGCCCCTGTTTATGGTGTTTTCTCCCACTGCTTAAAACTCACCAAGTCATTTCTGCTCACACCGCGGCTCACCATAAATATGCGTCGCTCATCTGGAATGAGAGGCTGTATCTGAGGCTCCCACATTTGCAGCAGTAGGCGTGACTCCCGATTGTTTCAGAACAGCAGGCTGAAAAATAATTTAAAAAAAACAACAACAAAAAAAGAAATCTGCACATGAGGAAAGAACCGGTGTCACAGCAGGATTCATTGTGCATTCTCAGTTTTTTGCTCTGTGGGGGAGATAAATGTTTGGGAAGCATTTTAGAATTTTACATCACATTATTATGTATTTCTCTGAAATTACCTTACTTTCTTACAATTGCGAAATTTATTTAGAACAAAAGTATTATTTCTTTTGTTTGTCTAAAACTGTTGCAGTTTGTAATGTTGTGAAGGCCAACATTACAAACTCCACCCACGGTTTTTCAAAGCTGTTAGACTTTTTATTGAGTTTTAAAACCAATTTTATGTTGCTCCAGTGTGTTGATTTTGGTACCATGTGTGAGCATGGAAACACTTTTGAAAATGATTGGCAATAACTTCTATGCCAATATTGGTTTCTCTAAGCTCTTCAGTATTTATTAGTTTTAGTAAACCTTACGTGAAATAAAATGTCAAAAACGTTTTTCTTCTGCAAAACCAAATGCAGCAGAAGGTTATCTCACTGTAATAACCCTGAGTGAAAAAAACGACAATTTCTTCAAATAGCAATACTTACATAGACATGTTACACAAAAATGTCTGCATGTCTTTTATTTATTTAATATGTAATTTATCCTATTTTCTGTAAAATAATGCAACTTATTGACTATTAGAATTCTATTCTAATAATTTTTTCTAGAAGACTATTTTTCTCATTTTTTATATAGCTATGTATACAGTGGAGAAATGAAGTATTTTATATAAAATGGAACTTTAGTATTTGATCCAGAATCTCTATAGGTCATTCTTGACCAGGTTTGCACTGCAGCAGGGCTTAGGGGCCACTCTTTCAGTTTTTAAGTGTACTGCACAAAATAAGAGTGGCAACATAATGTTGAATATTGACTGATTTTACCAAACTAATTGTGGATCCATCAGTTAAGACCAGCACATACTGCACAAGATCAAATGGCATTTTACCCTTTACAATAAATAGTCATCAAATCTGTTTTAAACTCTCAGTTGCTAGATACCAGAACACAAACCCACGCCTATATATGCCTACATATTCTGTTACAGCCAATGATTCCCACGGGTTCTGCTGCTCTCACACGGACCTTCATCTTAATTTGAAACAATACTGCTGACACACAAGTTTGCCTGAAACAGAATAATCTTAAAATAAACTGACACTTCCCATTTCTTTCTCCTGTCTCTCTTTCCCACATGTCTGCTGCTTTTCTCCAAAACCATCTTTACATTGGATCCTCTCTCAATTTCACCTAAAGGTAAGAATCATCCTCCAGTGTTTGGTTCTGTTCCACAGGATGTCTGGAAGGTTTATAAGAAGATCATTTTAAATAATTATGGTGCCTTTTAGATTGTGAATTTGTTTATACTCCTTAATTCCAACCATTGTGTTTTTGATGTAAGAGCAGAAAATACCATATAGACGTTTACTAGTCTCTTCATAAGTTATACCTTCCCTTTATCTTGCCTTCAGAACCACATTAATTCTTTGTAGCATAGATTTATAATTTTCCTTTTGGAAGCAATCTTCTGATATTTTAATCCTTACTAAAGTAAGGATTACACAGTTGATGAGGTTTTTGTCAATTTCACATTTGTGATGAGATCCAATTCCAGGGCCTCATTTGGATTAGATTCTGGTGTTTTTGGATTTTATCAAAGTAGAGAAAACTTATTGTCATATTCAAGGAACCAGTTTGTGAGGACTTGACCTAATCTAACAGTGCTGCTGGACGTAGGCACCAGAAGATGGGTATAAAAGGACGGGCATGATCAGCGATGTTCAACTGGATCCATTCCTTTTAGGTTGCGTACTCCAAATTCTGACCTTACCAAATTCTGATTGTCGCAACAGAAATTGAGACTCATCGGACAAGGCGACAGTTTAACAATCTGGTATTGTGCCGTGTTGGTCTGGCTGTGTGAATTTTACCCTCAGTGTTTTTGTCAGTTAAAACAAAAACAGTGAGGGTCAGCTAAGACCACACCAGCCTTAGCTGGTTTTCAGACCTTCAAGCATAAAAACCTGCTTCAAGGTTTACCTGCATTCTGCATTCAGAGGTAGTAGTCCACATTCGTTTTGTGCAATTAGAGATGGGATTAGGACTTATTGAAGAGAGCTGGATGTTATCAGACTGTTCCTTTCACACAAACTTTCAAAAGACTGTCTTTTTTATATTTATGTATTTATTTTCAAGATGCCAACCTGTCATATTCACATGTTATATCACTCTTATATCATGTGTCATATTTGTCTATCAAAGAAGAATCACACAGACTGTCCTGTACCCTCCTCTTGTGGCTGTTCTCCACCTCATTTAACTGAGCAGCAAGGGAGTTACAAATAAATTAATAAAATTATTTTATTTAAAAAATGTCACCGTTATGACTTGGGTTACACTGTAAAGAGCTGAACAACAGATTGGGTTCTTTCATAGAGATGTTCAGAATCAGTTATATTGGCCCTGATTGTGTTCACAAATGAGGAATTTGACTTTGGTTTTCAGCCGCTCGCAGCAATCAGATGCAAGCGAAAAAATATCAACTTGAAAAGACAAAAACAAGGATGAAGGATCAACATGTATATGTATTTGCAAACCAGTTTGAATGAGACCAGACGTATGGCCGCCTTCAAAGCCATCAAAGTCGCTCATCTGCTTGTGCTGCTGTCGCGTTTGAGTTTTTAAACTCCAAAACTGCAAGGATTTATTTTTATTTTTTTTTGTCAGAACCGATTACCCCAACGACCCTCTTAGCAGGGAAACTAAAGCATGTGTAAGCCTTTTGATTTTAGCTGTGTGTTTTGAAGATCACAGCTTTCTTAATTAGGGCGCCATCCAATTAAAAGAAATCACAGAACACGTTATACGATGATCCACATCAGATCCCGAGAACGTGCTCAACCTCTAAACCATAAAAGTCTGAATCCCCCCAGGAAAGCATTCAGGGTGCAGCCTGGCACAGAGCTCCACATCTGTCACGGATGACAGAGCCGGATAAAAAAAACATCCCTTCTCTCTTTGTTTCGGTCTTTGAATGGAACCGAATATTAAACGAAGACGTTCTTTAGAAACAAGGGATCAAACTGAAATGCTTAAACACGTCTAGCCGATGTTCTGTCGCGATAAGAGGCTGTCTGCGTCCTTCACGCTGACCAAGCACGTCTCCAACATGGCTGTATAATTTGCGGTGCCGGGGCGACAGGAAGTCATAAACAAGTGAAACACTTGACTCGCCCTGCCAAGTTCAGCAGCCTCCTCCTGACTCCAAGCAAACAACATGCCGTAACCACACAGAATTCATGGCCCTTGTTTATTCCCATTTAAAATGTCTTTCCGCCTCCGCTGGATCAGACACTATTATTAAACAAAGGAAATTCAATTAGACAGTTGCGAGAAAAAGAAAAAGGGAAAGGAAAGAGTAGAAACACAAACAGGAGGAAGAGAATACGGCTTTTCTCTTTGCTTTATCTCCCAGGGGCCCGGCATTGCAGCCCTGGGTCTAATCTCCTCTTTGTTTCAGCTGGCAACGTTTTCCCTCATGTCCGTCTCTCTTTTGTGCTCCAGCCGTTTATCTCAAATTCTGGGAAATGTACATAAAACACTGCAGGCTCTTTAAAGAGGAGCAAAGGAGGGCACTGGTAATGGGGATAAAAACCTTTGGCCCAACAATAAATATCAGAACCTTTCTTGACTCAGCTTGGTATTGATTTTTGTTTAGGTGCTGGTGTTGTGATAGCTATTACAATGCTGGCACCGGCCGCTGCATTGGTCCTTTCAACAATAATAAAAATGCCACCGGTGTCAGCTTTTAGCTTATGATATCAGTAAACGCAGCTGCCTGCAGTCGTTCCTTACATCTGTGAGAGCCGAAGCTCACCAAGGTCAGAGTCAGAGGAATTCAAAGCTGCGCTGCTTGTTGAGGAAAAAAGTCAACCTTAGCAATAGAAAGGTTTTATGTATTTCAGTGCATTAGAATAACCAAAGATGCACAATATGCTTTTAGCTGTCGTCTGTCCTTCTCCTGATGATACCTACCTGCTGGTATCTGATATTTATCTGTTGAAACTGGGGATGCATTGATTGCAGTTTTCTGGTTGAGCGTATATATTTATAAAATCTGACCTGCCGGTTCTGATTTTGAATACTGTCTTGTTTTTTATTTTTGTCTGAAAAGTCGCTAAATGTAGCAATAAACTTGCTAAGCTGGCAACAGTGGGGTGACTATTGTTAGCTGCGTACACGCAGACTTGGCCTGGTGGGCCAGTTTGTCGGTCAGTCATCTCAAGGCGAAACCACAGCCAAGGTAAAGGGCTTGGCAGAATCAGCGGGGAAAGAAGACCCTGTTGAGCTTGACTGTGACTGATTTTCATAGTCAGATGAGAGCGGTGGATAAAATCTGTTTCTCACGTATCTGCCCGTCGCCAATCTTCCAAAAACTAAAGAAATCTGGGCCGATTTGCAAGTTCACCCCTAGTTGAAACCACAATAGACCAACAAATCCCAGCTGCACAAAATAATCTGAAGTGATTCTTCCACTACCATGATCTTAAAGTAATACAGTATTTACTTTAAATTTAAAGTAAAGTAAACAGTTTATCCCTGCAGGTTTTCCAGTCCTCATTGGGCAGGATGGCGGCACAAACTGGACAGATCGCCAGAGACACTAAGGACAGACAACCATGAACACACACTCATACCTGAAGGCAGTTTTAGAGAGACTGATGAATCAGTGAGCACAACAGAACCCATGCATACAGGGATAACATCGTTTATAGCTAAACTGCAAATCAGACTCTGCACAAACACAAAATCTTACTAAGTACGTTTCTGGTGCAAATATCTTAGTGTACTTGAATTAAGGCAAAAGTAATTTCTCAGGAAGATGTGAGAGCTTGGCTTAAGTCAATAATTCCTTAACATTGATTTTAAAAAAGTGCATGTTCCATTGGAAGATTATTTCACTGACATTTTTCTATAAGTGAAATAATCAGCCAATAAAACAATTACTTTTTTACCAATGAATTATTGACTTAACCATGCTCCTACATTGTACTGAAAAGTTACTTATAAGTTAGTTTTGTCTTATTTCAAGCAAACTATGGTATTTGGACTAGAAATTAGACCAAAAACACTTGGTAAGATTTTGGTTTGGGACCTTTGATCCAAAAACATCTAGTGTCAGTAACATCACACTGATTCAAATGGCCATTGCTACATATACATCCATGTTTTGTATTCACAGAGCTGATCAAAGAAGCCCCCCTTTGTTATGATTTTTACTACATGTAACTTCAGATTTCATGTTCACACTGATTTATAAAACAAACATAGTGGGGCAATGGGCACTCTGTCTAGACAGGCCGTTCTAGTTCAACATCAGAGCCTTGTTGAACATGCATTAACTGCAACCACTTTTTATTTCACTGACAAAAGGCCTGAAGAAAAGGTAGGAAAAGAATCTGCTAAATTATAGAGGAGGACGTTTTCATTTTAAAGTGTAGCTAAAACTGTTAGTGGAGTTTGATGCGTTTGGCTGCTAATGGTGGACATTATTTGTTGTGGCATTTTTGAATAAGACGAAATTAAAGAGCAGAACTTTTCAAAACATCTCATTTTTATCTGAGAAAGTTGTTTTTCAACCTTATTTTGTTTTCTGCATGTGTTTCTTTTGAGATATCTCCTGAAGGTTTTTGGTTTTTAAAGCCAGATGTCAGTTAAGCCTTTCAGCAGGATTCAGGCGTTTTAGCATTAGCCTTGAGTTATGTTGACTTATCTGTTCAGAGAAATCAACTAGCTGTCATGATGGGGTAAGTGAGGTTAGACTTCATCAAAATTTTCAAAAACAACTATGGTACATTGCCATATACGTATATTCTAAGTAGCAGCAAGTCGTCTTCTCTACAGCGCTAAAGTCTATACTTTTTGGTTAGAATTATTTTCAGTTTCAATTATAAAAAGACATTGGAACAAAATTCAGAAGTTTTCCTCAAACTAATGATACGTATTCTATTAAAGCCTAAAGTGACACTGAAATTTTAATAGGAATAACCTGTAAATAGGAGATGTATTTACTTACCTCAGCTGTGTGTCAAATACTTAACACACCCATAAGCTACAGCACCATTATCTATTTTGTATTGAAATTGACAAACGGTGAAAACTGGCCCCTCACCCCCAATGTATTGCCACACCTGCTGAAGGTGTAACAAATCTTGATCAATCTATTTACACGGCAGCTTTCCAGCTGTGAGCTGCAGGTTTTTTCTTTTTTTGTCTGTTTTTTTGTTTTACCTTCCTGCTCTCTGTTCTTGGCGGCAAGATAAATGCAGTTCCTCTTTGACCTTTTGGTCACAGTTCCAGGTTTTTTAAACATATTACCTTCTGTTCTGACTGTAGAAATTCAGTTCATTCATTTGTTGTTTTCCCCTTATGAGAGATAGCAGGGCATAGAGTTACCTAAAAAGAAGTAAGGAATATCTTTTTTTTTATTTTACTAAATATATATATATATATTCATCAATAGTCATGGATGTTTTTATTAATTCTTTTATAATTTTATTGTTATCACAATAATACAACAAAATATGGTGATGCAATTTTAAATCCATGTCATCCATCCATATTTTCTAGACTTTGGCAATTTCTAAGAGAAATGGCTGTGCTATGTCGCATCATATTTATAATGATATATTTCCACAGAAACAGGAGGACTCCTACCTTAAAGTTTCACACAATCAAATTTGTAGAAATGATCATTTAGACAAAATATCTCCTAAAGTGAGATATAAGAATAAATATGCTCAATTTAAAAGTTGCATTTTTAGAAATATTTCCTATTTAGCATTTTTTAAAAAAAATATCTTTACCACAGGTGCTAATAAATGTATCAGTTGCTCTTTTGCTCTCTCTATTAATTTCAATGCACATGTAAATGACAGTATGCACAGCATTCACACAATGGCTTTAATCAGAAGGGCTGAACGACATCACTGTAAAGAATTTATGAACCCATTAACTTTAATGTGCCTCTTATCTGATGAGGGCTCATGTTGAAGCAGCAAATAGAAATTATCTCACTTTGTTACACCTCCTAATCACAATTTTACTCAGATTTAGCTGTTAAAGGACATTTTGTTACGCCGAAGAGCAACATGAGACACTGCTGCTCAAGCACTAGTCTATGAAGACACTTACACATTGATAAGTATTATAATGTTTTGAGTAAACGGAGATTATTTGTTTGTGCTCCATTAACTCATCATACTTCATGTATATGATAGTCTGTAGTGTTGAATGAAGGGTTAATCAGTGAGTGATGGGAAACGTTGGTCTTGGAGCACTAAGTCCAGAGCAGAAATTATGCAAAGCATTCCTAATTGATTGGCTGCAAAATGATATGAGTCATTTATGGGTATCTTATGTTTTCGCCGCGTTCACATTTTTAATCCATAACAGACTCATTTCTGATTGCAGTGTCAGTTTTCTATCTCAAAGCTTTCTTCAGCACATCAACGGAGGGTGGGTCTGAACGGTGGTGCAGTGATTAGGACTTTCATCTCAAGTCAAGATGTTTTAAAGCCTCTTTGTGTGGAGTTAGCATCTCTTCCCTGAACTTGCGTGGGATGACTTTGTGTGCGCCAGTTTCCACAAAAAGTGTATAGATTTTTATAAGATTTATGAGTTAAAAGAAAATCCACATTGCCGCCCACAAGCTATCTGTTGTTGCCTTTAAATCACAAAACGTTTGACAACTTTGGACCAATCAGGGCTGTGTATTGACACCCACAGATCGATGTTTAGATGTAATGACAATCTGGCATTCTCCTCCTGATCAAGGACTGAATCTGTTC
Source organism: Alfaro cultratus (assembly GCA_903066825.1). Classification (NCBI taxonomy): domain Eukaryota; kingdom Metazoa; phylum Chordata; class Actinopteri; order Cyprinodontiformes; family Poeciliidae; genus Alfaro; species Alfaro cultratus. The sequence goes on along the minus strand of CAEFZX010002406.1, from coordinate 2,340 downwards.
GGTTCAGATTGATGTTGCCTCCTTGACTCAGGAAGACAGATGCTTTGGTTGCTCACCTGCAGGCAACATCTGGCTGCATTCTGCCTGATGTATTAAAATGATGCTTTATCAGTTTAAGAACACTTGAACGATTTATCTTTGTAAATGTCACGCTGTTTATGCAATCTGACACAAAATTTTTAGATAAGCATTTTTATCAGTAAGACTTCACTGTGGAATAAGAACTGAGGTTGAGGTTTCTCAGTTATAATGGCTCTATGTGAATCTCATCAGACAATAACTACTTTTTAACTGTCATTTGTAATTATAATTAGTCAAACTATTAAATGAAAAACACAAAGCAGAGTTTTTTGGTTCTTTTTCAAACTCCCTCATCAATTCAGATTAGATGTCATCGCACATTTAATTTATGTCATCTCAGTTACGAACAGAGTGAAACATAAAAAGTGTTGATTTCAGTTTCTCAGAAAATGGCGATATTCTACAGGACCGCTTTGGAAAGCTTTTTTAAAACAGAAATGTTTCTTATGCTAAAGGGAAAACTCCTGACTGGACAGTAGTGAATTAAAAGTTCCACAGTCTGGGGAAAGAATCCAGTGGCACTTTTCCACTGCCACCCACTCCACTCAGCTCTACTAGACCATAAGGGTTTTCCACCAGTAGCTGTTATTTGGTACCAGCTCCTTTTGTAGAACCTACTTCACTGTGGCTCCAAATCTGCCAATTCAGGGTGAAAACACAGCAACAAATCTGATGATCACTGATTGGGTAGAGGGTGAGGTCACTTGACTGCAAAGCTCTTAATGACAATGGGTCTAACATACTCTAACGAACATGTTCACCATTGTTTGTGTTGAGTACAGAAGACATTATGTTGCTGTTACTCAATTGTAAGGATAAACCACCCGAGCTGTGTGGAGTAGAGCTGAGCCGAGTCAAGTGGTTGAGGAAAGTTTCCACAGTCTGTGATGATTTAGAGAACCATGTCTCCTTCTGGTGTCTCCTCACAGGGATCTGCCCAGGAAACCTTTAAATAAAGCCCCCCAAGAAGTGTCTTGATTAGGTGCCCGAGGCTCTATCCAAAAATAGAAAGAGCATGTCTGGAAACCCACCAAGACTCAGACGTCCACCTAAACCAGCAAGCTGGCAAGGAGGGCATTAATCAGAGAAGCAGCCAAGAGACTCTTGGTAACTGAATATATTGCTTCAAAAGCTGTGACAAAAATCTGAATACAGCTGCTGACTTAAAGTGCTGATTGGTTGAGGCCTGGGTAGATTGTTGAGGGGTGATAGAACAGCAGCTATTTGACATCTAAACAACTAAAGAGAAAATGAAAATCAAAGTTTGCTTCTTTAGAGAAAAATGATGCTATCTGCATCATAATGGCGCCAATGTGCATCCATGCAACAGCACAAGCAGCGGAAAATTGCAGAAAAAAGGTGCGTTTTTGCTCCCTGCCACTTTACAAGCTGGTGTTCAGAAAAATGTCAGAAAATTTGAGGTAAATGTCGTTTTGAGCGGCACGCTTCGGTTTCCTGTCTCCACCTGCCACCCTGTTAGGCTGCTTTTGCCCCTGAAGCACTGCTCATTGCGTCCTATTCATAGGATTACCAGAGATGCAGGTGTTTCCATAGCAACTGCAGGGAAAGCAGCAAATGTGCCATAGAGGGGCCTGGTGGCTGTGGTGTGTGTTTGCGTGCATGTGCGGAGTGTGAGCTACACAGGAAGAGGAAACACAATAAGTGCTCAAGAGTTTTTGTTTGCCTTTGTCCTGCTCGCTATCACAAACTGGACACCAACACGCGGGGCGTTGGTGGAAAGTTTGGCTAAATCAGGTGCTAATTTTGCATGTGAAGAATCTGCTGCTTGCCGCTGGTGCATCCACACCCAAACTTGCCAGGATTATCCCAGTGTTGGTGACGTTAATTACCTTGGCAAACAGGCAGCGTGTTTGGAAAGAAATGTCCTCGCTGAGACAGTCCCTCCAGAAAATGCTGTCGAAGCATAACGGGCATTAGCAGTGGGCGACATCATCATTATGAAAAGCAGCTTTAAAATGTAACGGTTGTTCGGCAGCTGGTGAATACCACACTGCTTCTAATTGAGCTGATGGCTCTTTTCTCCGTCTTCAGATTTATGTCTGTTTCGATTATTTTCTTCATTCCTTCAAGGGAGACAATGCTTAGAAAGTGTAATAAATCTAGATGTCCTCTCGGGATCCTTCTGTCATTTATGATGACAGTTATGACATGCTTTGAATCACACAGTCAAGGGGAAAACTAAGCACACCCACTGATGAAATACTCCGCAAAACCACTGTTAGCAGCAAAGATTTCCTC
>CAEFZX010002404.1:0-20177 GCA_903066825.1 Alfaro cultratus | reverse complement strand
CTTCGAACTTCAGTACAGATGGGCGGAATTTACAGTAACTTAATGAATGACTTAATCTATGGTATTTTCATACCATAGAAAGGTTTAAAGTTCAATTTTGGTGCAAATTAAGCTGAGATAAAACTTGGTTTGGACAGGAAAAAAAAATCTAATATTTTTCTATATTTTTTTACTTAGCTAAACTAAAAGTTCTGGTTCACAATTAAACATAAACATTTTATTTCTTTTATAATTATTGGCAGCAAGTTCGTCTTTTTTTATGTATATTTTTTAGTCTTCAATTCAATTCAAAGCTACATTATTGACCCCAGAGGGAAATTAAATGTTGCTCATATTAATTCCAGATTCACGAATAAACCCAAACTAAAATTGACTAAATTTTACAGGATATCTCACTGAATGTTCACAAATATTTCTGTTGCTTAAAAACTTTGTCCATATTTTTTTTTACAGAAGTAGAAAATATAGGAAAATCTCCTGTAACAAGTCTTAAAGTTTCTGTTAAGACAGAACATTTACCCACTTTTTCTTTTTTTACACATTTTTTTCTTTATTTTATTTTATTTTTTTAAAATACTATGAGTTGATCTAGCGAAAGAAGATATGTTGGAAATATTATTTATGACACCAGGGCTGGAATATATCTGGATATCAAACGCTGGGCGAGAGATTTTTTGTGTTTCCATTGAGCGAATATGTTCAAAATGTCAAATTGCACAATTTTATGGTCAACGGAAATACAGCTGATTAAAACAAAAATCTTGTTTGTTGATAAAATGTTGTGCCTCTGGGTGAGGTGTTTTGTTTTTTGTTTTTTTAAATTAGCTTATTACAAAACTGTCACAGAAAAACTTTCTCTGCGTCACGCGAGTCACATGATCAACAGCTGGACGTTGCCACTGGCTCAATCCACGAAGAAGAAGAGAAGCACTAGGGAGCATCATGGTGCGCCATGTTTTTTTAATAACTTATCACATGAACAAACTTATTCACGTTATTTCCATTTTCTTTTTTAATGGAAGCGCCGCACTTGTGAATTTGCGTTTTTTTTCTACGCTTTTGCAAAGTTTTGCACACGTTTGCAATGTGTTAACATTCTATAAATTGAACTTAATTTCACAGCTGCACATCGTGTATATTAATGAGCTGGATCTGCAACAATATGCCAGAATCATAAAATGTATGCAAAAAAAACCAAAAAAAAAACAGCATTGTTTTAGTCAGCGTCATCTCCACTGGGCTAAAACCCCACTAGTGGACTTCAAACGACTCCCTGTCCACTCGCCTGGCTGCACAGTTTAAAAGCTCGACATGGTGTGCAGGGACAATGGCGGCTCTCGAAAGCCCGGCGGTAATCAGGGCCGGTGGAATTTTCCCTGCATCATTAAAAAGGGATTGGTGTGTTCGCTGCGTTCATGGGAAGCGCCGTTAGTTAACCCAACAAAGGTGCTCCGGCTGTGGACCCCCTGAGATGAAGGGCGTCCCGGGAGTTCAGCGAATCCACCTCTAATCCTCCATGCTCCATTGTACAGATATACTCTAAGCCCTTTGACTACTTCCAGCTCTAATCTGGGCAGATTTAGGTGAGTTAAACAAGTTTCTGATCCCGCTCTGCCCTCCCTTCATGGTGACAAGTTCAGTTGCAGCCCAATACTCGCAAAAGACGTTTTTCCTACGAGTTGAAATGCAAGCCACAAACTTGGTGGGTTTTTGAGTCAAAAGACAATTTTGGGGGGGATTGTGACATTTGAAGGAAACTCAGTAAAACTGTCACAGTCAGTCAAGTCTTTATTTGCAGCTTAGGGTGTTTATCATACACAACAAGGGAAGCACAAAGTTGAAAACAGGAGGCAATACAAATCATAAAAACAGAAAAACAAGGCTAGACATTGAAGAAGGAAAAAAGAAAACCAGAACTATAGGAAAGGCTATCATGTTGATGGTGAGGCATTAGAAGTAAAAAGCATCAATTCTGGGGTGAAAATTGGTGTAAAGGTTCTTTAATCACACCAGTACAACAAAAGAAGTTAACATAGTTAATAAAATTATTAACTATGCAATTACGACAAATTGATTGAATTGAATGTCATCAAGAGAAAAAAATAAAAATAAAAATTAACTAGTACTTTTATATTACTTACCAGACATGAACAATTAGATGCAAATATAGCACTTATTAAAAGTGCGACAGAAGTATTAACATTAAGTCAAATTGGGGGGGAAAAAATCTGAGCTTTAATTTATTAAAGTGAAACAAAAAGCACGTCTTGACTCTCAGTCAGTTTTCTGAGGTCATTTTTACCCCCTCTGCCTTTACGCTGCATTGACCTGTGGAGATTTACCCCCCTGGGATGGGGGCAGTTATTTTTCATTCAACAGGAATGGCAGCATTTTGCTGAGGGAGAGTCGAACTGTTTGATTAAGAAAAAAAGTTTTACTCGAATAATATCATCTCCTGTCTTCTGTCACTGATATTTTGTGGTCTTAAATTATTTGTGTTCTTAATAAACAAACAAAAAAGTTTAACATACCATTCTGAGGTAATGAATCATGTGTGGTTTGTGTTTGTGGGACACACATCTTAGGTTTCATTCATTGAACATCCATGAATGCTACATAGTACGATTTGAAGTGACTGTAATCCAGTTTCACAGTGGAAGCGCTGTGAAGTAAAAAGTTGTTAGCTCAACAACTTTTAGCTCAACAAGAGCTAAAACATGTCTAATAAAGATATGATAAAGATATTATATGATGTTAAGCTAAGATATGATATCTTTATCATATCTTTGCCAAGATATGGTAAAGATAAATATCTTAATATCATATCTTAATAGGATATGTCCCACTTAACCCCAAACCACCTGCTGACATGTGTGTTGGTGTATGAGTGTATTGTCATGAAAAAAACCCCCACTACATAAGTTGAAGCTACAGCAAGATAATTGGTTAAAATACCGGGTAGAGTTGTTGTTCTTCTGATCTCCAAGCTAGTCTGAATATCTTTAAGGTTAGCGCTCACACTGAGGGTCTGGAGGAGTTGCTGCTCAGCGTCTCCTGGCGTATCGGACCGTTTCTACAGTGGAAACGTTTCCAAACTCATGTCCAAAACTTGAGTAAAACGGTGAGTAAAATACCCTGCAAAAAAAACAACAAAAAAACATTCCACCTCTTCCGCCTCCCTCAGCTCTCCTCCCTCCCTCAGCTCCTCCAGACTAGCGGTAGCAGCAACTAGCAAACACCCGGAGGAACGACGAGGAAGTACTTCTCTGTGCAACACTTGAAAGAGCGGTTGTAAATGACGTAATGGAGAAGCGTTGTTGTGATGAAGGTTGAGTGTCGGAAAGAGCAGGAGCTTCTTAAAGAGATATGACCCAATTTCAAGGCATGAAGTTGTGAAGTCAATTGTTTTTACGTCATATTTGAGTTATACAGAATTTTTATAACAATACATTAAAAAGCACCTGAAAGCCACATCTAAAACACACAAATGAAGGCTATAAAGAACCCAAACATGTTTCTTTTTGTTCATTTGTTCTTTGTCTATAGTTGCGATTGGTTAATCGTGACTGGATCCGTGATGAACTGTTTTGGGGTGATGGTGGCGACGGGCGTAAGAATTTGTCCCGCAGTCGATGGGTTCAATCCCAGCTTCGTCTGCCTCTGTCGTCGTGTCCTTGGGGAAGACACTCGGCCCACCTCGTGACCCCACTATCAGCGTGTGAGTGTAGTGTGAAGCGCTTTGGAGTCCTCTGGACTTGATAAAGCGCTATACAAAGACAGGCCATTTAATGCTAAGGAACCATCCTGATTTGCCACATGGCTCTTTGTTAGTCTATTTGCACAAATAGTAGCAAAACACATTCAAAAAGACTATCCAGCTGGAAGAAAACAGGATTACTGACACGTTGCCTCGACCTCTTTTGACTGAGTTTAAACGTGTAAAAGAGAAATCCTCGGCTCTGGGCTCGGATTCTATTCTGTCCTCGCACTTCAACCATGTCAAGAGGTTATTAAGTATATATGGGTGAATACATGAATGTCTGACTGTTTTGTGTGGCGGGGGGTCAGGGGGTGGAGCTTCAGCGTAAGTAATAGCAGGCTGCATTCAGTGAACCGGTTTTCATGACAAAGCACTTGACAGGCCTGAAAAACACCCCCTAAATTGGAGCTGACCTCAGCTTGCTTAGCATTCCCTATAGCTGCCGGTGACGACGACACGCGTCAGGCGTTTGGTTGACTCCGAGAGTGTGAGTGTGTGTGTGTGTGTGCGTGTGTGTGTGCGTGTGTGTGTGTGTGTGCAGATGGACGACCGTTGGGGATGCCCTCTGATATTCTCAAGAGAGGGAGCTGGAGGTCAGGGATCAAAGCCCCAGCCGCTCCGTCGCCCAGGCGATACGTCCGGAGATCCGGGATGAACTTGAAGTCGGCATTATGCAGTGGTTGTTGCAATTAATGCGGTGTTTATCGGAGTACCAAGCCGTGTAGCTTGCACCATGAAGCAGTGCAGCTGGCACGTGCTCCTAACACACACACAGACACACACACACACAGAGACACAAATGTGGACAGGTCTTTTAATTAAGGGATTGGTTAATTTCCTATTCAACTCGACAGTGATGAATGAGGAAGCTGAGCCGGCCCACCTTGCCCACGGCTTGCCGGGCCAGACAGCACTGCCGCCTGGGAGGCCTCTGGGCGCCATCGCCAAATCTACACATGGAGATTTTGTTTTGTAACCCTTCGGATGCTAGCATCTCCGCATTTACTGGAGGAAGTGTGCGAGATGTGAGCTTGGCACTCTGCAGCAGCCTGTGCGGAGGCCAGATGGTGCCGACGAGTAAACACAGAGAGACAATGGTCACTTTTTAACGTGAACAAAGCAAGGATTGTTTCTGCTGTTTGGCTACAGTTGAGATTAGCTCTTATCTTGGCTCCGCTTATCATGCCTTCTCTTGGTCTTCTTAAGTCACTCCAAAACTCCTAACATGAATTTCTTAGGGTTATGAGTTAATTTACTAATTTGTCAAGCTTTGCTATAGTTAAAAAGAGCAAAATCTAACAATAAATTTAATACAGTTGCAAGTAGGAAATAATAAGTACTAAGATGTGACACATGATATACCTGGTTCTGCTGTCTCTGTGGTTATGCTAGGCTTAGGACTGCTGGAGGACAAACTGACCACTTTTCTTCTCTTTCTTCTCCTACTGCTCTACAATTTAATTAATTAAGAGGTAAAAGTGCTGCTCACTGCCATCTTAGAACACCTCGAAAATCTAGGCTTATTTCTTGGGTTTACAATTCATTTTAATCTGATTTTAAAGGAATTTCATCCAAAAGATCAAGAGCCCGTATTTAAAGATTTCACAAATAAAAATCTAAAATGTGAGCCATGCAGACACTCCAGCAAATCGTTTAGATGTGTTTCTACTAGTTTTGCATATAGATTGATTTTATATGATCATTTAACTCGTAGAAACTAGATCTATCTCACTCAGATGGATCAGTGTTCTTGTGAACATCAGTTTTTAAGTCCAGGCTTTAGTTTGACAATAATAATAATGCATGAATACTGATATAAATACTCTGTTCACATTTCCAGCTTCCCTGAAGGAATCCCCACAGGATGATGCTGCCACCACTAAGTTTCGCTATTTCATGAGGACGATGTGTTTTTATGGGTTCTATGAACAGATTCCCTTCCTTTTCACAATAACTCGGTGTTTGTTGATCGGAAACAAACAGAATATATACAGTATGTTTGCGGTTGTAAACACTGGAAAAACCTGCTGCTATTGTTGCTACTTTAAAAATAAAGACAATGTTCTTTCTCTGCGTCTGGAATTAATTTTCTCCACTCCGCTTTATTTTCCTTTATTATTATTTACCTTTAGGGGTAATCTATCAAGTCCCCCAAAACTGCAAACACACTCTGTTCTCTTTATCAGCAGAGGTAGTCACCTTTTAAACTGGTTTTTTGTGTTTGTTTGTGCCAATGCAGCCAGTTCATTGCCTCGACTCTAGTGACAGAAAACCATCCAGCTGCTTCTTGTAGACATTTTCCATTCAACTCTTCATACGGCTAAATACTTTCCATTTTCGTTATCCGTACCTTCTTTGTTGTCGCTGAACAATTTCTTTTCTTTTTTTTTTAAAATGTATTTCCAGTCATGACGGCCTCCCTGAAGCAGCAGAGCCGCGGCCGCCCCCACTATGCAATTTATCCATTGTGAAATGGCGGCCATTCATCTTTTAAACGCTCTCTCATGATTTCCTCTGTGAGCTCAGAGCCGGCGGTGACCTTGAAAACGGCCCATGTGGCATATTGTGAAGAAAATGTATTCGCACACAGCCGCTGGCATGATTTCCTTCAAGACTCTTCCAGACTGGCTGTGAACTTGAATTGTAAGCAGGTATGTTAATTTTAGATGCTAATTTTAGATGCTAATTTTGGATGATGCTCCTCTTTGGTGACGTTTCAGCATGAATTTCGGTGAAATATTCCTACTTTGTGGAATTTTGTGAAATTTGTGCTAACAACCACAAATAAAATGTCGTTTAATTTTGAATCTACATTTTTAAAAATGTAAAAGTTTCAGCTCTTTTTCTGATATAGGTCCCTTTCCTGCAGCCTTCAGGTCAATTATCAAACTCCCTTTTTTTCATTTTCTTGTTTTGTTTTGTGAGCCTGTCTAACCGGGCCTTGTCTGACTGACAAACACAGATGTGTCCCGCTCCGTTTTAATGCATATTAATGAAGTTAAACGGCCCGCTGTAGAGATGAGACAATGGGGCCAGAGGAGGGCTGACTGTGCGCACAAAGCCATGTACTCTGATGCTTTACGTGGAATGACTCATTCATAAGAGAAAGAGGAATAGTTGAATAGATTGTGTATATATTTAACATTTCTGTGTGCTGCATTTTTCAAAAATGTTCCCGTGTGGACACTTCTTTTAATTCAATATTTTTCTTAAATTATCCAAATCACCTCTCATCAGTGTTAGATGGCACTGTTAGTCTTATTTTGACCCTGATTTTCTCAAATTTTGTTCAAAATGAAATACTTCTTAGAAACTGCAAAGCACAACCAGAGTTAATGTAATGCAAGCGAATTCTCCCGTCGCCTCTTCCGTCCTCAGTCTAAGTTTCACACAGGAGGATAATTGGTGCTGCGCTGCCTCCAACTTCAATTTCCTGTGTAAATAACCAGCAGCTATTTGTGTAAATAACTGTTTAATGGAAATTTCATGACCTTTGAAAGGTTAATGAAACAGCGTTTGCACAATGCTGTTGAGAGTTGTGTAAAGCAGAGGTGTGTAGAAACCACTTTCATTTAAACAGTTACATTTACTTGAGTAACTTTTCAGACATAAAAAATACTTTTCCTAATAGTTTTGTTATGTTCTACTCTTAACTTTACCTAAGTGATATTCTCAGCAAGTATTGCTTATCTTACTTGAGTAAAATGTCTGGTTGCTCTACCTACTGCAAGTAACTTCACTGAATGAAGATAAATGTATAACAGTACACCAGATACAGACATACGCCCACAGTTTATGGTAAAGTGAGACATCTTGTTTGTACACACAAGCTTTGTGTTCATATTTTCTATCCGCTGAGCCTGCTGTGCTGTTTGGAGGATAAGTGAATTTACAGTAAACACCACATATTGTCATTGAAAGTACTTTACCCTGTTCACTCTCTCAAGAAACACAATTTGCTCTTAATTTTATATTTTTATCTGTTTTCTGATGACATTTTAATATGCTAAATCAGATTTTATAATTAGCTGCTCAGTACTTAAGTATCCTTCGTCATACTAAAGCTGGGCAGATCGATCCAAGACTCTGATAATATTGATACCCCATTGATATCAGTATTGGATCAAATTTCCTCTTGAAATGCTGTTTGTTTGTTTTTTATTGTAGTTTCTCAAAAAAGATTTTGTTTTAATTTTCTCTTAAATTATAACTTTTTGCACTTTGTTTACTTAGTGAAAAAAATCCACGTTTGTTTCATTTTTCTATTATCACTTTAATATGTTTGTTAAAACATTTTGTTGGCATAAACTTTGTCCAAATTCTATCTTAGCTCTTAAAGCAATTCGGGGGTAGAAACTACAAAAACACCTGGAGGTGAAAAGTGTGATGATATATCAAAATGAAAAATAATAAGAAGTATCAGTATTGATATCGGTATTGGCGATACTGGCATTGTATTAACTTCGTATCAAATCGATACCAAAATATGCAGCATCTCACATCAAATACTTTTTAACTATTGAGTAGTTTCTAGTTTTTACTTTCACTTGAGTATAAATGTGTTGAAGCAGAAATACTTCAATGTTTTTCTTGAACTGCCCCTTTAAGTTAAAATCAGTTTTAAAAAAAATAAATAGCGGATTTCTACTGCTTACAGGGAGATAACACATAGAGGGAAGCTTTCAGTAGGATTGTTACAGAATGGTTGTGGTGTTGTGGACCCTCCTATGGGGGCCACAGAGTAAAGCAGTTTGATCTAAGCCACGCCCCCATGCTTTATTCAGGGGAGTTTATCAGCGCCTACTCGCTCAAAGCTCAGCAATCCAGACTCAACAAGAGAACAGAGAAGAAGAAGAAGCGTCTTGCAGGCTCCTCATGCTCACAAACGCAGCATCCCAACTATCTCTTCTCTCCTGTGGACGTTATTAAAACCCCGCAGCTCCGACAGGATGGACTTCTTGGACATGCGCTCACCTTACGACTACACGTTTAATTTCTGGAACGACTACCTCGGGTTGTCTACTCTTGTCGCCAAAAACAAGATCAACAGCCCGATCTGCAACCCGAACTCCATCACCGAGTCTCTGAAAGCGACTCTGGGTTTAGAGGACGACTCCCCGGTTTGCTCCTGTCTAGTCGGCCAGGCCAGGGACGCGGACGGAGCCCTGGAGAGCTGCTGCTGCTGCTACTGCTGCTGCGGGGCGCCCGCGGGCTCCCCTCCGATCTCCATCTACGACCTGAAGGAGCGCATCTCTCTCCTCAGACCGTACGAGCAGCTGGGGGGCGGCGAGTCCCCCGCACACGGTGGGAGCTTCGCCGCCTTCGACCTGTTCTCCGCCGAGCGGCGGCGCAAGCAGACTCAGAGGGGCAAGCCGGAGCCGAAGGTGTGCGTCTTCTGCCGGAATAACGGTGCCCCGGAGGAGGTCTACGGCACCCACATCCTGAAGACGGCGGACGGGCGGGTCCTGTGCCCGATCCTCCGGGCGTACACCTGCCCTCTCTGCAGCGCCAACGGCGACAACGCGCACACCATCAAGTACTGCCCGCTTTCCAAGGACCAGGCTGGCCAGAGGGTCCCCAAGGGGGCCAGAGCGTTCGGCAAGAGACTGAAGATATTTTAAGCAAGAGCAGGAAACAAAAAACAACAAGAAGAAGAAGAAGCTGAAGTTGCACTGGAGTTAACAGAGAACGACTTGAAGAGAATTTCTTTTCCATGTTTGCTCTGAAATGCTTTGGTCTGTATATTGTAACTGTATGAGCACATAGTTTACTCCCGGACGCATTGTGCGTCATAGTCACCCCCTGCCCAGCACTCTAAAGACAAGAACCAAAGTACTGTCCAGCTCGACCTGTGAATGACCACTTCCATGCTGCCATGTGAAGTCAAACAGACGGCCCTGTGCATGCGGCCAGCTCAACCGGAAGTGAATATGCAGCTCTCTCTCTCTCTCTCTCTCTCTCTCTCTCTCTTAGGTGAATGTCTGTAAGGAGTCCGATGATGCAAACACTTCCTTACATTCAGCACATATTTTCCTGAGATAAACTCGTTTTTTTTTTTCTACCAAAGGAATACACTTTTATATCGAAACTTATACCGCGAAGTGATTTTTTTCTGGACTGTTTATATTGTTGGATGTCTTATATTCTATGTGGGTTGCAGTGATTACAAATTTAAGCTATTTGTACAATAGAGGGGGAACAAAAATTAACATGACATGCAATTTCTTTTGCCCAAACTAGTTTCCCTTTATGTCCAAGAATAATGAAAGAAAATTTGTTTTTTTAATGTGCGGGGGGAAAAAAAAGTGGATTCTTGTAAATGTATAAATAATTGTAGAGATGAAAAGCTTGACATTCCAAAGTCTTTAAGTGTCAATAGAAACGTTTTATGTACTTATTTTTTACCCGATGTGTCACTGGGGAATATATTCACTGTTAAAAACTTCTGAATAAACATGTGATTTGCAGATAAGTTTGACTGCATGACACTTTGACTGTAACTTTTTAAAGAGGTCAAACATAAAGTGAGCATCTATGATGAGCTCACTTTATAAACAGCACAAGTCTGCCCCCTAGTGCTCAAAGCCTTCAACAGCAACATTGCTACAGATTAAGATGTTTGAAAAGTCTTAAAATAAATTCATCTTTTAATGCAATTACATGATTTCACACACAAAAACTTTGAAAAATTCAACCTTTAACTTGAGTATATTTGTTTATTGGAAAACAAATCACATGTTAATAAACAAATGGCTTTATCAAAACCCACAGAGCACAACGATTTGCCATAAAAATGCTAACGTAAATGTAACCAAATCAAATTTTCTTTTATTTAGAATATTTTTTGCTGACTTTTTAAGCTTTTGGGTGCAAATTTGATTCAACTCATATCCGTGTTTCTTTCAGCAATTAGGCTCGACAGTGACTCGTGTTTATTTTGTAAATGGTGGAATATAAAGTCGGGGATGTGCAAAGTTTTTACCATGCGGGAAAAGATTGTCAAGTTCAAAGCAACTTGACGTTTTATTTTCATAATTTTTTTTTTATTATTTCTTGAGGAATTTTTTAAAAAATTATCTGCTCAATAATAATCTAAAAATACAATATAGTCAGATTTTTGTAAAACATGGATCTGGATATAATTTTTTCCTGTTTTGGTGGATGATTTTTTCAGGCTAGAGGACTTTTTTTAGTCTAAGCTCAGCAGCAAGAAGGGTCATAGGTCACGAGTTCTTATAAAGGGGTTGCTGTATTATTCATTGAGGAACAGGGTTGCACCTGTAAACTCAAGACTCATTACTTTTACTGGAAAGCTGCTGGCATCCTGTTGAAGACGAGACTTTATTTGTCTTTTAGTACTTTTATTAGGTTTTGCCCAGTTTAGTTCACACCAAGCTGCCTTTGTTTGTGGTTCTATAAAGTACATAGATAAAACAAAGTTCACCACTTAGGTTATTTGTTACATAAATTGTGCAAAGACAATCATTAAGCTCCTTTTAGCAACTAAAAATTGTGCAGAAAAAAAATTAGTAGACTAAATCCTAGGCATCAAAGTTAAGCTCAGTATCTTAAATGAAACAAATACAAATTTACATAACCTACCAGTAACCTCCTTCCAAATTTGTCATGCAACATCCTATGATGAATTAGTTAAATACAACTCAGTTTAGTATTTGTATCCATAATCCAACAAAAAATATCAAACATTCACTTACTTTACTTTGCACACAAAGTTTTCCTGAGTAGCTTAGCAACTAAAAAACTGGAAAGTCTTCATTGCTCTCTCACAATCCACTTGCACTCAATTTCTACACTTTGCTGTTTCTGGAAAGTTCCAGAAAATGTAGGTTTTAATCAGTTCTTGTTCATTGTAATTGGCAATTGGGGCAGCTATTAATGGCACAGAGCAGATTTTCATGTACAGACATGTACATTTCTAGTTTTTTGTTTTTTTTTGAGACTGCTCTTGCTCAAAAGTTGCTGGATGTTTGTGGTTCTGTCTACTACAAAATTCAGATGTGTGCAGAAACCTGGATAATAAATGGGGGAAAAAAAATCTGTTCCACCTGACATTTTTTATTTTAGGGAAATTTTATTTGTAAAAAAAACAAAACAAAACAAAAACACAAAAAACACATTGTCAATCTACAGTATATCAACCGCCTGTGCTGGCTGCCAATTTTTAAAGGAGTCTGTCCAGTTCAGCTGGTAAAGTAGGGGTAGTATCATGCTGTGGGTCTACAAATTATCGACTAAAAGTGGCTGAAATGCAATATGAGTTCTTTAGATTTTGATGTGTTTTTCTCCACTGTTACCAAACAAAATCATATAAAAACATTTGTGGTTTCAATGAAATCTAAAAAAATTCAAGGGGTGTTTAAACTTTTGTAAATCATTGTGGTTCTGTTACATTACATCGCCACGCTCCCTTTAAATACACGACTCATAAGTTGTTCAATTTGTTTTAAGTTCAACAGGATGAAAAAAAGTTAAAAAGAGGTCTTATCGAACATTTCTGACAACAACTTTACACATCAATTCCCTTTTTCCTGAACCACAAGACTGAATTGTCTTGAATTGAATTGTTGCCTCAGTGCCACAGCAGCACAAGTCTTGTATAACGGCGCCACCTGCTGGCTCATTAGATATTAAAATATTAATACCTGTCAGGTTTAGAAATTTTACAATACAAAGTTCTGAAAATTACACTTTGTGGCTTTTCTCTAATATATGAAATTTTCAAATTCTTACTCAGATGATTTTTGGTGACCTTAGCGATGCACACAAACTCCTCTGTATCGATTAAAACCTGCACTGATAAATGATTTTCCCGTTCAGCGTCAAGAGGTCAATGCTTTGCTGAGCAACACAACAAAGATAGAGCGGCTTTGACAACATGTTCAGGCAACATTCATCAGTCTGGACATGTCCACCGATAAATCTGTGAGCTCCTACAGTGGATCCTAGCTGTTCACTGCTTCCCCGTCAACAAACAATGATTTATGCGTTCACTTTGACTCTTTGGTAAATGGATAAACAGCAGGGAAGAGGGGGAGTTCTGTGTATCAGCAGGTACAGCTTGCACTTCCTCCATCGGTCGTGCCTCCCACGCGCTGGCGGAGTCAGGACAGCTGAAGAGCATCAGTGACTCATCAGTTTGCAACCTAATTAGATCAAATGGATATATCTGGACCCCTGGGAAACAGATGACAGAAAAGCAACATGAAGGGGCATTCACAGCAACGTGGACACCAACAAAGTTAGAGATTGTATAAACAGAAAAGAGGTTATTTGCTGTCTCGTTTTATCTTCCATGTACCTACTGTTTGAGATATTCATTGAACCCTGTAGTAAGGAAATAAAACAAAACAAATTCCTCTTAAAGGCTGAATAATGTGGATCTGCCTAACAACATCGACTTGAACTTTCTGACTCACATGCAGAACGCCGTGCATGATGGAATCTCCCTCAACACACCATCTCCACGGCCCTCCATGGGGGTGACAGCATCATGTCGTTGGAATATTTTTCTTAAATTTCAGCGGTGGGCCGTTTGCTGTTTTCTGGCCGATCACCAATCTTTAAAAACATGACCTGGCAATTCCGATTTTGTAAAATAAAGATTTTTTTTGTCCAAAAAATCCCTAAATATGAATGAGTTGGCAACAGTGGTGTGACTATTGTTAATGACATGACCTGGTGGGTGGGTCTGTCTGTCAGGCCTCTCTCATGGCATGACAGTGGCTGGTTTACAGACCTTTGTGAAAGTAGATAAGATCGGTAGGAAATATCGGCGGATAAGATCGGATTCACGTGTAAGCATTGGCCAATCTGCCAAAACAATCTGGAAATTGGGGTCAATTCATCATCATTTATCGGCTGGCCAATTTATAGGTGCATCAGTGTTAAATTCTGACAGTAACATAAAGTTGAACGGAAGATTTATTGAGATAATTACAGAAATAACTGGAAGAAGACCTGTTAGAAAACCTGACTTGATTGAAAACCTTTCAGATCGCACAATCCTTGAAACATGGTGGTGGCAGTATTATCTTGTGAGGTTAGTTTGGCTAAGTTCAGATCGCTGCTGGGCAGAGTTGATGGGAAGATGAACAGAACTTAATAGAGGGCAACACAGAAGGAAATTCTGCAAAAGACTTGACATTGGGGCAGAAGTTGACATTTGAGCCAGACAATAACCCTAAACATACAGTCAGAGATACAGCAGATCATAGGTATTTAACCATGCTAGTTCCATCTTGGGGCTGCACAGTGGCGCAGTTGGTAGCACTGTTGCCTTGCAGCAAGAAGGATCTGGGTTCGATTCCCACAGTCCAAAAACATGACTGTCAGGTTAACTGGTCTCTCTAAATTCTCCCTGTGTGAGTGTGTGTGTGCATGGTTGTTTGTCCCGTCTGTCTCTGTCTTGCCCTGCAACAGACTGGCGACCTGTCCAGGGTGACCCTGCCTCTCGCCCGGAACGGTAGCTGGAGATAGACACCAACACCTCCCGACCCCACTAGGGACAAGGGTGTTAGAAATGGATGGATTGTTCCATCTAGCATGCCAGCCATTTGATTAAGGTGTGTTCGACTTAAATCCAATTGATAAACTGTAAGAAAGTCTTGGAAAAGAGGCTCTCCATCTCCATTTTTATACATTAGAATGGGTGAAAATGTCCGCCTCTTAATGATAGTCCAAAGGACTTGCAGATGCCATTGCATTAAAAGGTGGTCGACACTTTCCCATTTGCTGTTGCTCGATTTATTTTCCCATAAGCCTGCAGTGACAGAAGGAAACGGAGAAAAAATAAATGATAACCAAGAAAAAAATCTACAATAAATGAGAGCTAAATGTTTTCAAAGTCCTCTTAAAGGCAGAATTAAGGATCATCAGCTCTGGCTTTCGCTGCCTTGCAGAGAGAGAGATTGAGAGAGAGAGAGTCTGAAAACCTCCTCTCTCTTCACTGCAGAGGCTTGCTATTGGACTAGCAAATGCTGACACCAGTGATGTTTCTCTGTGGAGGAGGAGGGGGGAGCAGGCTCACTCTATAAAGGCTCCGGATCTGCAGCATCACTGAACTGGTGCAGTGCAAAACGCACACTCATCCTCACCGATGGTGTGCAGAACAAGGGGGACATAAAAAAAAAAAACCTTCCGAAACTAAAACATACATCTTTTTCTTAAAACCCTAGAAAAAAACACAACAAAAAAAAATCATCATGAGCTACGAGTCCTTCTTCTCCCACCGACGTCCTTGGGACAGCTACAAAGGCTCCCGACCTACCACCAAGTCTTCCATGTCGTCCTCTCTGTACTCCTCTCCCCGAGCTCCTCCATCTGGAAAGAGGATCCTGAAGACGACATCCTCTTTGCTGCCCGACGGCTTGCAGAGGATGGATCTGGTTCAGGTGAGCTCCATCAACACCGAGCTGCTGGAAATGCGGTCCCAGGAGAGGGAGCAGCTTGTGGACCTGAACGACCGCTTTGCCACTTACATCGAGAAGGTGAGGCACCTTGAGCTACAGAACCGAGCCCTGCTGGCCGAGTTGGACGCACTGAGGAGGAGGCAGAACGACCCGTCCCGGCTGCAGGCGTTCTATGAGGGGGAAGCTCGGAGTTTGAGAGCCATGATCGACTCGGAGAACAACGAGAAGATGCAGATGGAGGCAGAGAGGGACTACCTGCGGGACGTGTACGAGCAGATGAAGGAACGCTACGAAGACGAGGCAAGGTGCCGTCTGGATGCCGAGGAGGGCCTGCAGAGGGCCAGAGAGGAGGCGAGTCGGGCCGTCCTCTGCAACTGTGACACGGAGGCCACCGTGGTCTCTCTGTGTGACGAGATAGTCTTCCTGAAGAAAGTCTTTGCAGAAGAGCAAGCGGAGCTCCAGGCCCAGCTGCAGGTGGCAAACATCAGCGTTGACGTAGAGTTGTCCAGGCCTGACCTCTCCACCGCCCTGCGGGACATCCGGGCGCAGTACGAGCGGCTCGCCAACAAGAACATGCAGGCCGCCGAGGACTGGTACAAGAGCAAGTTTGTGAGTGTGGCGGAGATGGCCAGCAAGAACAACGAAGCTGTCCACGCCATCCGGGAAGAGACTATGGAGTACCGGAGGCTGCTTCAGTCTCGTTCGTCTGAGATTGAAGCTCTCCGGAATGTCATCAACTCCCTAAACAAGCAACTGGAGGATTTGGAGGACTCACAGGCCAAGGAGGTTGAGAAATACCAGGTAAGAATGAGTCTGAATCAGAATGCTATATTATGATTATAACTTTCCTATCATTTGTGATGATGAGGAGCTGTGTTTTTTCTAATTGTAGGTGAGGATAAGTGAACTGGAGCAGGACATTACTGAGGCGAAGCAAGAGATGGCGCGCTACCTGAGAGATTACCAAGACCTTCTCAACGTCAAGATGGCCCTTGACATTGAAATCGCAGCATACCGGTGAGACATTGTTTTGTTTGCTCTAAGTAAGCAAACTCACTCGCTATGTTCTATCCGATGCATATCCTCTGTTTGTCTTTTTTTCTCTTTCAGAAAACTCTTGGAAGGGGAGGAGATTCGACTGACGTACCCTTCCCTTCCAGGTCTAAATTAAAACCTAAACGTCGTCTGCGTACCGTAACACTGATATCTTCAGAAACCCAGTCCCCCTTTTCTCTTCCTTAAATGTTCTTCCCAAACATTCTTTATCCCCCTCTCACCTTTCCTCTAACTTCAGTCTCTCCGAAACAACCATTCATCAACTCTTCCAAGAAACATACCAAAAACAGAAACTCATCTCTCTCAAGATGGCAGCGCCCTTGTGCTAAACAAGAGGTCCATAAGAAGTCCCCCTTCTTCTACACACGTCCTGACACCACACATCATGAAGATGGCGACCTGTCCAACACAGAGTGGCTGGACTGTATTAGTTATGTAACAATAGCAGGTGGTAGTTTTGCTTTGGCTGAGTTCCTCTCCATTATGGCAGGCTAAGGTCCAAGCAGCAGAGTTCGCCACTGGACTTTCTTGATCCCTCTGTATCCGAACATTTGACCAGCTGTTTGTGAAGGAGGCGGAAAGAAATCCAGCCATCTCTCAATGCTTGGATCTTATCTGCCGCATATTTTTTTCCACCTGGAACCCAACCAATCAGTGAAGCAATGCCCTGCATCCGGTTTTCCGGTCATAATTTAGACGCGGTAACTTTAAACATTTCTTTTAAACTGATGACCACACGACCTACTCTGTTCTATGATATGGTACTACAAAAATTGGGTGAATCTGCTCTTTGTGACTGGATAATTGGCTCTTTGGATGTATAATAAACTACCCAACTTCCAGACACGTAAATGCTATAAAATATTGAGAGTTTTCTCTTGAGGAATTGTTTGTCTCATAGACGATTTGTGCCAAATTTGCTCTACAAAGTCATTAAAAACTAGAAAAATCTCAACATGACAGCTCTATCTAAGGGAGCCCCTTGTTCTTTGCCGGTTGATTTCGGATCTACACCTGTGAAAACCGTACAAAGTCGGCACCATAGCGATCGGTGTCCTTGTCCTTGCAACAACCAACAACAAGCTGAATAAACACATAACTGACCTGCATCTCTGTATTTGTGTTTTAATTTATATCTAAGACATCCTTACAAGGTATTCAAGCCTAAAGTTTAATTTTAAGTTTATCCATATTCCAAACCATGAAGATAAAAGAAGACATGTGCATCTTCTGTTTGTCACCTGACTGAATTATCTGGCACGAGAAACATTTATGAGATTTCTGATTCATATGTTTTATGTAATGTAAGGCACCAGAAACATTTCCTCAAATATTGTGCTTAGCAAGAGAAATTTAGCAAACTACAATAGTAAAGCATCCTACTTGCATCTCTTCCCACTTATAGTGTTTGCACCGAAGTACTGACACACCAAAGCACTTATTGATTTGTACTGAGTTGACAGACGGCCTGCAGCATCATAAATAACTTCTAACAATAACTCTAAATCCCGAGGAAAGAAACAGAATGCACAGTTGACTGCAGATGCAGCAATATGACTACATGAGTAAGCAACTTTGTGATGTACTTCACTTCACTTAGGGAATTTAAAACATCAGCACAGTCCTTCAGATGTCACAAGGCACAGGCATTGTAACAATGGAGAAGATGTTTCCCTGAAAGAAGAAGAAAGCATGATTTTTTTCCCTGTGAGTAATAATAAAAATAACATCTAACATAGAAATTATGATGAGTCAAGAACAACTTGTTACCATTAAGAATATGCACCCCATCTGGATATTTATAAGCAAATTTGGACTAAAATGTACTCTCTGTCATACATCTTCTTTCTTTGTATCTAACCCATCAGTTAGATAGAATGCCATACAATGAATTAGTGTTTGTTTTTGTAACATAAATCCTCTCTTCAAAAATATTTTACTGAGATATTTTCTCAAATATTTACACAAAATACTTGCATAATACTGTTGGTGTAAAGATAAAAATTACTGTTTTGTATTTTGTTATTTTTCCTTAACATAAAAAAACGTATGCTTAAATATATTAAACTAAAATGGTGAATAAAAATAAAAGTTCAAACATTCGACAAATAAATCTATTGTTGCTATTGTTTTAAAATTAATGTTTAAAACAATAATTTTAAAGATTTTATTGTTTAAAATGCGTTTCGTATTTTAAACAATACGAAGCGCAATACATCAGCATCACCGACAGGTGGCAGTAAAAGAACCAACAAACATCCGTCTTTTAATTACTTCCGCTTGTCATAGGACACAAACATGGCTGCCATGTTGTGTCTCTAACGCTTTCCCCTCAATGTTAAATTTTGTTGCTAGTTAAACACAGCGACACTTTAAATTATCAGGAACAGTTACTAACTAGGTTTTCACAGCTACCGACATGTTCCAGGTCATCGGGGGACGGAGCGTCCAGGCTGCCCGGCTCCTCGCGCCCAGGAGCGCCGTGCTCGTGGAGGCTGTCCGGGGCCGAAAGTCCCGGACCGACCCGGTGGCCAAGTCCAAAGAAGGACGGATTAAAGTGCCTCCACCCGTCGACCCGGTGGAGATGGTGGTGCTCAAGGAGAGATACTCGGAGTACGAGCTCATCATGAGGGCGCTTCGGTACGTTTAACCTGGAGGTCAGGGGTCACATTGCACTAACCCGAAAATTAATGCAGGATGACCAGATTTACCAGTTATTTTGTGCTTATATTTTGCATATTGCATTAAAAACACACGCATCACTCATTATTAAAATTTGTGGGGGAAATAAAAAGTCTTTTTTAGAAACTAATGTTGAATTGGGTTCATTTCGGTGGCTCAATTGGAAGCTGTTGTCCTCGGTGCGGTGGTTCCGGGTTCGATTCCCGGTCTCTGCCCCTGTGCTTTATGTCTCTCCCTTCTCTCTCCTATTTCCTGCCAATTTCCTGATTAGTAAAGGCCAATAGTGTTTTTTTTAAAAAGTGTCAGTTTCTCTCTCACGTTCATTAGGAGCGCACCAATCAGGTTTTTTTGGCAATACAATTTCCGTTTTTAGATCTGGCCAAACGATTTCAGCTTCAACAGATTCAGATTCCCCCCCTCCTTTCAATAACTATTGCACGTGCAACAGAAAAAATGTCCTGCATGTTATTTGACCCAGTAGTTTTAAACCCAACAAGAAACGAAGGAATTACAAGACTCACTATTTATATGTGTCGGATTAAAAAACAAACAAACAAAAAAAAACAGATCTAAACAAAAGTACATGATGCTGGCTTGACATTTAAAATGGTGTTCATTTGTCAGGATGGAGTTCAGGGAGGGGGTGCTGCGCAAAAAGTACGAGGATGAGATGGGCTCCCAGGCAGAACTGAGGGCGAGACAGGAAGAGGAGGAGCATCGCGCCCTGATGGACTGGAACAATCAGGAAAACCTGCGGATACTGAAAGCCAGGTAGGGAAGACCGAAGAGAAACGATTCAAGATCAGGATGCTCTCTGTTTCAATTAAACAACTCGGTTCAATCCTCTCATGTTAGAGTATTAAGGATCCAACAGGAAGAGGAGGAAGCTGAGAGGAAGAAAATGGAAGCCGCCATTCAGCGGGAAGAGGAGCAACAGGAGTTCATCAGGCAAAAAGAGGAAGAGATTTTGAAGCTGCAGGTAAAAAACATCTTTCTCACACACACATGCCTCAGTTATAGTCAGTAAAATAAACAATAAGCCTGGAGAGAAAAAGAATAAAACAAAGCAAATATTAAACTCCAATCACAGTATTTTCCGCACTATAAGGCGCACCGGATTATAAGGCGCATAGAATAGACGCTACAGTAGAGGCTGCAGTTACGTTATGCATCCATTAGATGGGAGCTGCGCTAAAGGGAATGTCAACAAAACAGTCAGATAGGTCAGTCAAACTTTATTAATAGATTAT
>CAEFZX010002403.1:0-10052 GCA_903066825.1 Alfaro cultratus | reverse complement strand
AGGGATGCACGTTTTTATGATTTGGTTCAACATGTGATTCAAAAATGTGTTAATTGTTTGGGTTCCTCTGCATTTATATTTATGATGATGTGAAAAAATGAGGCTACAACTGAAACCATTATTTAAATCATCTTATTAAAGTGCTATTTGGAAGTTTGATCAACTCTGAAGTATTTGCAGAAATATTTGATAGAAGATTGTAAGTTTTTGAAATTTCCTTCCCTTTTGACATTTAAAGGTCAAAACCTTGTAGTCATTTTTGACCATTTCTGTTTTTACCATCATAAAGTAACAAAGTAGCAGATTTTCACTGCAGCAGTTTATTGTTATTCACACTTAGCAAAGCTGATAGTCTTTATATTTTTTGTTTTATTTTTGTTACCTCAAAGCTCTGAAACTCTGACATTTTGGACTCTTCTCACTTAAAAAATATATATCAACAACTTTAATAATATCAAAATTTATTTCAGGTAACACTTATTTTCTTTTCTTTTGTTTGTTTTTTGGTGTTTTTGGTTTTACCTTCCCTACTGAAATGTCTGTAAACCACTAATCCTTTTACGTTTAATTTTACAATCACAGCTCAATTAACATTGCTTTTTTTTTTTTTTTTTTACATTTTTTCCAACACAACCACTAAGAAAAATTCAGTAAAATTTTTTTTTTTTTTTTTTTCAGACCCTCATCCAGCAGCTTCTCTCTCAGTGAGTCCTGACAGAGTTCAACATTTTATTCATCAGTCTGTCATACTGAACTGTAGTGGGAACGACACCAAGTGGAGAGTGAGGAGGTTTACAGAATCAACCAGTCCATCATATGTTCAGTGCTCCAACTGGGAGACGATGTTTGGATCCTCATGTACCATTAACACACTGGAGGATCACAGTGGAGTTTACTGGTGTGAGTCTGAATCAGAAGAATTCAGCAATGCAGTCAACATCACTGTACAGGGTAGGTTATGACTTTCTAAAAATGTTTTTGATTATTTTTTATTATTCAGAATAACTACACTTCATGTAGGCATATCTCTACACGAATCTAGTGATTCCTACATTGTTTGCTCTTCAGGTGAATAAAAAAAAAAATGACTAAAGAAAAATTTAGTGTTTGACTTGTGCAGCAGAAAGGTGTTAACATTTTTTGTCCTTTAAGACTGAGCAGCTCACCTTCTTTCTTTGATTGTTCTGATTTGTAAGCATGTGGTCCAAGTAAATTTTAGGAAAAATAACAGATAACTTTTGTAGCTGTTTAATGTGGATCTTGAAAAATAGTTTAAAATTACCAATAATCAGAGTCATAGAATAGAATAGAATTCAACTTTGTCACGTCACAAGTACAAAGCAAAGAAATGCAGTTTGCATCCAGCTAGAAGTGCTTAAAAAATGTGAATGTTACAAATGTACAGTAGTTTTTTTTTTAAATATGCGAACTTTAATATTATTATACAAAGTATTATAATATTAGAACTTTGCAAAATTAAAATCGCATGTTAACAATCCACAGAAAAATCTTATATAATCTCTCATGTCCCTTCTCTTTGTGAAATGGAGTCTCATGGCAGTTTTTTTTTTGTTTAATATGTTTTTATATTAAAGCTGCAGTATGTAACTTTTATAAAAACTGTTTTCTTTTTTTACATATTTGTTGAAGCTGTCACCAGTTTATGTTGTTTGGCAGTTTCTGCCAAACAACACAAAAAGCTTAAAAGACAAACTTAAAAAAAAGAAGATTGCACCCAGATTTACAAGACCTTTAGAAAATAATCCAACTAAACTGAACAACATTAACAATAATTATAGCAGTCAACAGAATATTCATACCACTGGAAGCAGAGGATGGCTGTGCCAAACAACACAAGGTTGTTTGACAGTCATCCTTGTGTATGGGCTGCTAAATGTGCTGATGATGGAGAAACAATTCACCATTTCAGCAAAACTATTTATCCACCATCATCAGAGCCTCTGTTTGGTGAGCTAGATGTAGCATAGCAAGAGAACAAGGGAGAAGGTGTGAGCAACACATACATGAAAGTGATTAGCATCGCTAAATCTCTCACTCTGGTTGTCTTTGATCAAGCAGTGTATTTCTGTACTTGGTACTGGGAGAAGGTAGAGGAGCTTGATTTATTTATGTTTTTTTCACTTATCGGTTTCAAACCTCACTGTCACAACATAGTGACAGTTTTAACAAATGCATAAAAAAATGTTTTTGTTATGAAACATAAATTTTATCATCTTAATCATTACTGACCACTTTCAGAGATCAATCACAAATGTATTTTTATCTAAAATAGTGCAATTGTTAGGTTGATGTGTGATCATTTTATTTTTTTGTCATCAATAATAATTCAAAAATAATTACTGTCTATTGCTGAAAAAATATAGATTGGTTGTGTTTTCCATTAGCTTGGTTTAACACTCAGAGATATAAAATCTACTTAAAGAACTGAAACAGCTTTTTGAAAAGGTTGACAACAGTTGATTGCTTGTCAGTAGGTGACATTCTGTCTGTTTTACAGATGATTATTATGATGATATTATCCTGGTGAGCCCTGCTCATCCTGTGACTGAGGGAGATCCTGTTACTCTGAGCTGCAGAAATAAAACACAAAATCTTCTCTCCAATGTGATTTTCTATCACAATGATAAACCCCTTCACAATGACAGCAGAGAGGAGCTGAATATCTCTGCAGTGTCAAAGTCAGATGAAGGTTTCTACAAATGTCAACATTCAGGAAAAGAGTCGCCAAGGAGCTGGATGTCTGTTAGAGGTGAGGGGGATTAAAATGTTTTAATTTAACTACAAACATAATTTAACTGTCTTTAACAGAGTTGTTAAAGATCAAGGTGAGCAGTGAAGATGTCTGTATGGATGTGATATAACATCTGGTGATGAATACCATTGTTTTCCTCAATATTTTATATTTTCAGTAACTCTATCCAGCTCCTCGTCTCCTTTACTGCTGATCATTGGACCCATTAGTGGAATCGTTCTGATTATTTTCCTGCTCTTATTGTGGCGCTACAGACAGCCCAAAGGTTCGATCCTGCTGGGTCTTTGTTTATTTAAACTCTTTAATCAAAGGCACACATTTGTTCTGTTCTATGTAACAAATGACTTGAACCACAGAATAAGTAACAAGAAATGTCTTTTCCACAGATTTGTGCTCTTTCAGGTCAGTCATTAATTTTCTTTGCTTTATAATGAGCATAAATCTCTGTATTCGTTTGCTGTAACTTTTATCTATTTATGTTTTAGATCTGAAAAAAGCAATCGGAGGTCGACCACCAATCATGGAGCAGAGAATGAGCTCAGTGTCAATAGCTCTCCTACTCCAGGTCAGAGTTTAATCAGATTCTTCTCATAATGCGTTTACATTTTTTGTTTTTGTAATTAACACATATTTATTCAGTATGTTTATGATTACAATTAAATTAAGCCACCATAAAACTGATCTGTAATGACACATTAAACTTACCAAGAATGAAATATGAAATTCAGTTTAAATATTTATTTTTGTCTTGAATAATTTCACTTTCTAACTGTATGACATTATTGCTGATGGCCTATTAGGCTGCTGTTCAAAGAAAATAAATGAAAATCTCAAAAAGTACAAGCAATTACAGTGCATCCGAAAAGTATTCTCATCTATTCACTTTGTCAGCATTTTGTTTCACAGCCTTATGCTCTATAGCATTAAATTAGTCTCTTTCCTCAAAAATCTCCACACAAATACCCAACATTGATAATGTGAAAAATGTTAGATTTTTACAAATTTATTAAAAATAGAACACTAAGACATCACATTTACATAAGTATTCACAGCATTGCATTAGTGCTTTGTTGTCTCACCTTTGGCAGCAATTTCTGCCTTGAGTCTTTTTTCCTGCTGAAAAATAAACCGTCGTCTCAATCTGAAGTCCATTCACCGACACAACAAAAGTCCTGTTAGTTTTCTCAAAGTTTTCAAAAACCAGCTGTTCTTTGTAACATTGTTATTATATAAC
The DNA here is from genome assembly GCA_903066825.1 of Alfaro cultratus. Taxonomy (NCBI): domain Eukaryota; kingdom Metazoa; phylum Chordata; class Actinopteri; order Cyprinodontiformes; family Poeciliidae; genus Alfaro; species Alfaro cultratus. The sequence continues at coordinate 6,045 of CAEFZX010002403.1, read as the reverse complement.
TATTATCCCGGTATTGTTGTTTTTTTTCCCTTTTACTAAAGATGCTGCTCTCTATGAATCAGTCAAGCCTTCTGAAGCCACTGCAGCTGGTGAAGTATTTCTATTTACAGCAGATGCAAACTAGAGAAGATAAAAAAAACAACTCATCTAAAATTGTGAAATTTTTTTTTTTATTTTTTTTTTTATTTATTTATTTTTTTTGCTGCAGCTGAACCCAGAGAAATAACTTACACCATCATTAAGTTCAAAAAGCCCGGAAAAAAGAGTGAGTTCAAAAACACAAACCTTCTACAGCACAAGATGACGACTAAATGATTTCTGACTTCATGTCTTGTTTTGTTGATCTCAACAGGAAAACCCCGTAAACCTGAGGAACGCGTTATTTACGCTGAAGTGAAAACAAGAGCTGAAGGTAAAGTCAACTCAAACAGTCGGATTTTATATTAAAATGTGTCCTCGTGTCGTTACCCTGCAGGTTCAGATCATCTAACTTAATTCTGCAACTGTATGTAACAAGAGAAAGAATGGAAAAAATAATTTTACAATTTTTTTTTTATGCAACACATCTGGTATAATTTACCAGAATCATAAATTAATCTGTAATTACATACAAACTATAGCACATTAGCAAGAAAAATGCTGAGCGCTGTTTGACTAATTTTGATTCTGATTAATCTAAAATAATGTGCAGCACTTCTGATATTACTAAAAGATCCTAATGGCTACTGTCTGATCACAGAGTTATGATAAAGAACAAAGGCATCAGTCAGGAGAAGGGTAAAAAAAAAATAAAAAATCAGCATTTTTTTATGTCTTAAATAGCAAGAGAGAAAAAAAAGTGACATTTCAAAAGCTGCAAATTTCTTCAAACTAAATGAACAGACATTACTAATACTAATGCAAACTGTAAAAATGCAAACAATAACCCTAAAAGAACTTGAGGAATATTTTGTTTGTTCTGGTTGTATTCTACATGTGACAGCAATGTGTTATTTTCTCCAAAAGTCTGGATTAAATACTTAAACACTTTAACTTTATTTCAGCTTCTAATCTTCCTCTTGACTGATTTTCTTTTGCAGTTCAGTATGCAGGAAATGATTCTTGAAATGTTTCGAAATTATTTATCATGATCTCATCATCATCATAAAAAAAAGTACATATCTATTTGTAACATTGGCTGCAAAATCTCTCACTAGACATCAGCAGCAAGAGGGACTGAGGACTTTTACAGATTGTGTTTTATGAAAACATTTGTTGCATGTTAATTTTCTCAGTAGTTTTCTGACTCAGTTTGCAGTGTAGCAAGCTGAGTAGCCACACTGCTGCAAATTGTGAAAAGAAACTTTTCCTTCCCCTTTGTGAAGTTTTAGCTTCCTCAATATGACACAGTGGTGGATATTTCTTTTGTCAAATGCAGTCTGTTATTAAAACAAAAAACCATATTGTCTCTTTTAAATTTGGTTTTAGCTTTTTAGAATCTGAAATAAATTTACTGTCTTTTTTATTTTTTTGGTAAACAATGTAGTGTAAAACATTCCTGTGTTTGATTAAATGAGTTTCCTGTTTCAGAACTCGCTCCAACTTACGCTGAAATCAATAAGAACAGAGCCAAGCGAAAGAGGAAAGGTAACAGAGTTTACACTGTTTCTCATATGCAACATATTTAATCAAATAATTTTAGATTGTAAATTAATGAGATATTTTCGCCATAGTTCCCAGTTCTAGTACGGATTAATCCTTTTTAGCATTTTGGATGTATGACTTTTCAAATGTTCCTCTGTATACAATACTTTATAACTAATGGTGTAAGCTTTGTATATGAACAGTGTTAGGATCAGTATGACTAAGAATTGATTTGTTATCATTAATGCTAATTTTTATTCACAGAAAAACCTGCAGCAACAGATGAATCAGTTTATTCTGAAATCAAATCAGGAGCAACTCTGGAAGGTGAATCTGCCTTGTAGCACACCATGCTGGTTTAGTGCATATTTATGTATATGTATGTTTCATATGCTTAGAAGTTCATGTACATGCTTCATGTTAGAGCAACATTGTCTTTAAGTACAAGACTTAGCTTTCAATGTCTTGAATATCTATTTTGGTACTTTTAAATGTAATCAATATATGTCTCTGATCCAAAATGCTGCGAAAGTCTGAAATATATGATCATTTTATTTCCTCTATTACACAATTAAAACATATCTAGCTGTATTAAGTGATACTGTATGGGTATCAGTATTAAAATCCGTCTTTTGGAAATGAACTATAGAATTGTATTATATTGCAGTCTAAGCACTGTGGACTTTTTCATGATTTTTCTATGTGCTCTTAATGTAATGTTTGTTCTTATTACAATGCTGAAGACAACAGATGGGAATAATTGGCTGAAGTTAATAGATGAAACAATAAATGATGCTTCTACTTAGATTAAGCATTAAAAACAGCTAAGCTGTCTTATTTTTTTTCCAAACATGTTACATTGAATAAATTTCACATTTTAATGTATATTTAGTTTTATTTTTGTAAATAAAAATAAAAACAGGTAAGCTGTCTTTATTTTTATTACAAACATGTTGCATTTAATAAATATGTCACATTTTAATGTATATTTTGTGTTTTGTTTGTAAAAAAGAAAACACCAACAGCATTTTGAGGTCTAACTGCCTGTCGGTGCCTGTTTCAGCACTGGACAGCTCCCACAATGCAACACGGCTGTGACTACAGAGCCATGTCTTTATTTCACTAACATTCACATCACATTCAACATGTAGTTTTAACGCATTAATGTTACGTAGATGTGAATATGAAGCTCATAGAGGCTTATAATGGCCGCATTGGACAGGGCGCGAGAGGCCGTCCGCCAGATACGTCGCTTCCGCGCCTTGGTCTCGCGCGCTGTCGCGGCTCGTGCTCGCGCATCTCTGAATTTCCGTGTCCCTGCGCGGATCGCGCGCGCTGCCTTTCACTCAAACCGGACGATTTGGAAAGTGATGCTGCAGAGAAGGTTCCCTGCTCTGGTGTTTACATGATAAAGACTTTCAGAGAATATAGAGGAACGGGAATCAACGTCAGCGTCAACTCTACACGTCACGCTGCTCGTTCAGCTCACGCGCGCTTAACTCAAAGCTTTCAAGTGTAAAAGTGGAAGAAACACTGAAAGGTAGCAGTACTATCAGATACAATCTAATCTAATTGGTTTCTGTCAAAGATGTCGTATCTCTTTAATCTTCTCCCTTATTCTTTTTCAAGTTTGACCCTCTAAATTGTTCAAAACTTAACAAGAATTTACATCAATAACATCCTTCAATAAGGATGTTGTGCCTAAAAAGCCACACTTGTAAACCCATCAAATTCAAAGTAGTGCACTCCTTCATTTGCTCTGTTTGTCACCATGACTCTACATAGACCACAGCACCATGTTTTAGAAAATGTCCGCTTTCATAGATGTAATCTATGAAAGCGGACATAGATTATCAGAGCTCACAAGTAACATCACCGAGCTATATTTATAGCTATGAAAAAGCTATAAATATACTGAATAACTTCTGCGGTCAAAGCTGCCTATTACTATTACTCAAGAGTGTTTAAAACTCTTGCGTAATAGGAAGGAAACACGTAAGTTGTTCTGAAGAAGAAGAATTCTCGAAACTTCTCTTTTTTCTCAAGCTAGAAGGCTTCCTGGTTAAAGTTGTTCAGCAGGTCGAGATGAGGATGGGACACGGTTGGCTTTACGTGCTTTTCTGTAAGTAAATTTATTAACTTTAAAAATACATGACTGATAAACGGGGTGGCTCAGTGGTAGCACTGTTGCCTTACAACCCGGCTCAGGTCTTTCTGCATGGAGTTGACATGTTCTCCCAGTGCATGCGTGGGCTCCCTCCGGGTCCTATTCCTCCCACGGTCCGGGTTGTTGGTTCGGTTCCTGCTCCGCTCGCCTCTGTTGTTGTGTCCTTGGGCCAAACACTTCACCCGCTTTGCCTGGTCAAGTGTCAGAGGGCCCAGTGGCGCCGGTGCATCAGACTTCCCCAGAGCAGCATGGGGCTACTATCTAGAGGCGCTTGTCACCATCAGCGTGTGTGTGTGTGTGTGTGTGTGTGTGTGTGTGTGTGTGTGTGTGTGTGAGAATGAGTAGTGTGAAGCACTTTTGGGGGCCTCTGAAATTGATAAAACAAGTACAAAGCCATTTACTATTTTCCCTGCGATGGACTGGCGACTTGCCCGGGGTGAACCCCGCCTGATAGTGGATGACTAATAAACTAAATATTTCTAAATAAGAGATAATGCAAGTAACGTATATAATAATAAAATTTTTTTTTTGAAATGCCTTAAAATACCATTTTGTCGTTGTTAACTTATCCTTTTGTTCTGTTTCATAAATGTGTCTGTTTTATATACAGTGTTCAGTTCAGTCATCAGTGGATACGCCCAAGGTGAGATATTTCCTGAATGTAAAATAAATGTCATTGTAGCTTCTCTTCAACTGTTGGTGCAAATTGTAAAGCTTCTAGTTCTGTAAAGCTAAATTACTAAGTCATTTGTTCACAACAGAAACGGGAAAGTGTAGGAAAACTTTAATTATCTTCATAACGACTTTACCTAGTAAACCAAAAAGATTAAGGGGGCATTATGAGACGAGTGTCACCACAAAACCTTCATACATCGGTCCAGTGAATCGGTAGCAGCAATATGTTTTATTATCTTTTGGCTTTTTAATCTGAAATCTTTTTATTATATGCTGTGAACTGTCGGTATTGTTTGGCTGTTTTCTATTCCTCTACTGCAGATGTATGAGTCTTTTATGTATGTATGTGTTCCTGTCTATATTTTTGAAGACTGACGTCAAATGTTTGACAGATAAGATTCTTGTTGTTTTGCAGAACATTTAAGCGAACATTTAAGAGATTAACGTCTCCATCTATAGTAACAAAACCACATGAGCTGACAGGAAAGCATCACTGTGTTTAACATGCTGTTTTAACTTCCATTTTATCACATTTTGACTTGTCACTTCAATGTAGCTGTAAAAATGTACAGAAAAATACAAAAATTCTGTCCACAGCTGAAAAAAGATTGACCAGATGAAATCGGTGCTTTAGTTGCTATTTATCTAAAGAAAACTAAGAGAATAATTATGGCAAATTATTTTACTCTGTTTTTAAAAGTGTAGGTAAAAAAAGTAGATGGTAAAGAGCTATTTATTTGGTGAAAAAATGTGAGTGCCAAGCAAAACGCAGCCTTTTATGACGTTATTTTAATTTGTTGTGAAGCTTTGAGTTGGCTTTAAAGTGAGTTGCTTTATGGTTAGAATAAGGAAATAAATCAATCACTGGGAATTGTGTGGATGTGGTGGATGAGGGACAAAAGTAAAGATGAGCTGCCTGATGAAGTTCTGTTTAGGCCAGAGCTATAAATTAAAATACTTTATCTTTTAATGGTAACACTTTATTTGACGGGTTGCAAATAAGACTGTCATGACACCGTCATAAACATGACATAACACCTGTCATGAACATGAGTAAGTCTTCATGAACATTTATGACTGTTGTCATCAAGTGTCATTCGGTAAATCATGACACTTGCCTGAAGAAAATGAAGAATTATTCCAGCGGATCATTTCACGCTGTATTATTTGATGTTTTTTTTTATGGAAAACGTTTAAAAAATGGTGTTATAAATGTAATAACATAAGATGAGAGAAACTTTATTGTCCCAAAAGAAGCTTGTCTTGGGTGCAGAAACTGGCTGCTGCAAAATCCAAAAATCCTAACTGTCAAACCACATTCACACTTAAAACCACTAAATACATTATAAAATAAGGAAATGGTACATAAAATAACGTAGCAGTACATTTTAAAATCTTAAACATCGTCTACAGTCACAATTTACTGTTTTTAACATAATATGCTTAGGATATTTATTTATTTAATACATTATGCAACAAATGTGATTGCCAAGCAAAACTCAACTAAATGGATTTTAGTTGCTATGGTTGGTGGAGGAACTAAGTGGAAATAGACTGGTGCAGAGAGTTCTGATTTAGTC